>JADLZK010012936.1:0-86021 GCA_015847255.1 Hyparrhenia diplandra
AATTGTCACTATTACTTGGTTAGTTATCCGATTATATATTTTTTTTTGTTGGTGTAATCCATTGCGTATCGAGGTGATGGTGATGACATATGGAGTACATGGTGGCTACAAGTCAGCACATTCATTTGCAAGGTGAGTACATTCATAGATGATAGATATGTTGGCTGTAGCACTAGGAATCGAAAACCGATTCTTTTTGACATGATTAAAATATACTATTGATTTTCATTACTTTGGAAAATTGCTTTAGAGTTACATGAGTTCATGCCATCAAATGAAAAGTGTGATTCCATTAGTTACTATTTGCATAGTACATTTTCCCCGGTGACTTCATTATTTTGTTTTTTTGTTTGACAGTTTCTTTGGGCGGAACTTGCAATATTTCGGCTGGCTTGAACTTGCAATGGCTCTTTGGTGGGTTGGAACCCGTATGGTGCAGAACTTGGTGCTTGCAGTTGGCTACAACTTGGCCCTAGATGTTGGAATTTATTTAGTTGGTCTGAGTCATTTTCTTTTAAGTTTTGTTATATGTTTGTATGAAACATGTGTTCCGGAACAAGCACTTTTTGTATGGTCATTATGGTAATATAATTGGTTTTGTGGTTTATTATTATCCCTATTATTATTGTTTCAATTTGGTTGGGCCCCTAATATGGGCCTGGACCCTAGATCACGAGGGCCTCACAATATGTGGCAGATTTTAACCATGGTTAACTATCTATACATGACAGGTTCTTATCGTCACAAAAACTAGCATAACCGACCTCTTAACCATGGTTAAAACACTATATATGACACAAGATTGTATTACAAGACGCGTTGACCCATGTCACAAAATGTAGTATTATATGACGGCAAAGCGTCACTAAATGTGTTGATGTTTTGTGACGAGAACACCAAAATCCGTCCACGCGAGACATTTTGTGACGCCGATTATATGACGGACGCCATGACGGACGGATTCGTCATAAGTGCACTTTTTGTGACAGTTTTTGGGCTATACATGACAAAATTCATCCTGTCTTGGAATGTCGATTTCTTGTAGTGATGGCGGCACACCGGCGTGCGCGGATGTCACCGGAGATGAGGCCTCTAGTGACGTGAGGACCACCACCGTGATCCCCGTGAGAACCTAGTGTTCCTATCTTTGCTATCGGATGAGCGGGTTTAGGCGGTACCGAGTTTGACGCCGACGGTAGCGGGCGGCACGGCGCGGAGCGGGCGGCGACACTCCCGCCGACGAGGACCGGCCGAGGTTAAATCGACGGATGGAAAGCATCGTAAACGCAGTGTAGACGCTTCAAGACTCGAGCGATGCGAGGGGACGGGTCCAAGAGGGGTTGCCGCCGTGGAGAACCATTGAACGCGGCGGCGTGAACCGGCGACACGGCGGCGTTCAAGGCGCCCGCCAAGCGGCACAAGCATAGCTAGCAACGCCGAGGTGCTCGCGCGGCCATGGTCGCATGGTCGCGGGTGGCGGTCATTGTTGGCATTTCTTAACGTCGTTACTAAAAATAGATATGAAACCTATTCCCGGCAACGGCGTCAGAAATGCTTTGTGACATTTCTTAGTGCAATCACTAGAAACAGGTTTAGAACCCATCTCTAATGGCGACGCTAGGAAATGTGCCGTCGATATCACTAAGTGGAACCACCGTGTCGGTGATAACGCACTTTCAATCAACGGTGATAGATCTTGCCGTAGTTGATATTTCATCCGCAAGCGCACGGATCTATCATTGTAGCATTTCACCCGGAAGTATTCAGGGTATCGTTATTTATATTTTCCCAAAGGAAGGCATGTTGTATAAGAAGTAGCATGGCATCTGGATGATGAAATGTGTGCACGCTAAGACCAACTTGATCATAACAGGGGTAAGCAATACGGTTTATAGATAGTGTGACACACACATTGGAATCCACCAGGAAAAGGATAAAGAAAATAGATAAAGAATAAACGAATGTCCTATGGAGTAATCTAATGTATTCTAGTCATGGTCTTATAATGAATAGTTAGGATCATATGCTAACACGATATGAGCATGGTTATGTCTAGGATAACAGGGAGACTTCCCGGTACCATCCGGCCCAATGGGAAGCATTTACGAACTCCTACATCACATGCGAACGTGGAGGGATTACAAGGGACGGACAGGGCTGTCACAACCCTGCCGCCTACCCTCACGACCGTGGCATGCTCTCATATTCGAAGGTGTCGTAATACCCGGGCACCATGCCCGCGTGCGCAGCACTACTCTTGTCCCCCGGGATCCCCACCCCTACGGATGGACGGACTAAGACAAGAGCAAACCCGAAAAGAACGACGAACCGTTATCCCATCTATAATCATGTTATGCATACGATGATCGATGAAGAACAAATATGAACACGTTAAGATTATGATATACAAACTATATGCTAGTTCATATACCAACACTAGAACATGAACAAGACTATACTCTAATTCATAAGTTAGACCATGATCATAGAAATAGAACTTGCACAATGGAGAAAGATCCATGGGAGATATATATTACCAAAGCTCACTTTGCTCCAAGATTACAAGTCCTCCTCTTGTAGCTCTTCTACTCCAATGCTAGCCAAATAAGAAGAAGAAGAAGAAGTGGAGGTGGAGAGTGAGGTAGAGAGTGTGAGTGTCTTTGGTGTGGTGACTCCAAGTGTGGTGTGTGGAATGAGAGAGAGGGAGGAGGTATTTATACACAAGAGAGTGAGCTAAATGACCTAACTACCCCTAAACCGACCTAAGCGGGGGCGCCAGTGCGTTGCACCGCCATCGCCCACCGAACCGCCCGATTCTCGCACTTAATGTACCGCCTCGAGCAGCATCGGGCTCGAACCGCCCCCGGGAGGGTGCGGCCGCAGACAGGGTGCGCCAAGATTCCCTTTGGGCTCGGCCCCGTCCGAGCTTCGTCGTCTTGTCTTGAATGGGCTTGAAAAGTCATAGTGTGGGCTTGGCCTAGTCCAGTTGTGTTGTTTCGGTCCATTTCCACCCCGGGCTTGTTATCTTTCAGAATGCGCTTTCCGGGATGGCGTACTTTGGATGTATTTCCACCTGTATTTATTATAAATACCACAAAATACATTTCGAACACTACAAGTGGAAATATGTTAGTAATAAATGTATATGAGTATAAAAGGTATAGTTTTACTCCCTTTGTGGTAGTAAGTTGACGGAAAAAATATGTCGTTAGTGACCGTCAACAAACTCCCCAAGCTTACCCCTTTCTTGGCGTCCTCGAGCAAAAAGATAAATACTTGGTTGTTGATCGGGAGTTGCTACTATGCCGATTATGTTTCACAAGTGCCGGGGTTATAATAAGATTTTCTACTATAGTTTGAATAAAATGGCACATCTTTTCTCACCCTTTATTACCTTTCATCGTAGCGGGGCTTTTTAGCTTTCTCAAAGTCTTGGGCGGTTGCCGATAGAACGGTTATAACGTAAATACTCTTCATTCATCCTTTTGATCAACTTTCTCATCCGAGATTTATTTATTTAAGTTATATTTTTATTTTATTATTTTTTTTTGAGAAAGTATGGGCTTTATTGCTATATAAATATATATAAATATTTTTTTTTGGAGACGTGGGCTCTGCTTTCGCCCTAGACTTTTGTCTTTTATTTCCTCTCTTTTTTTTTTTTTTTTCTTTTTTTTTTGGAGATGTGGGCTCTACTCGCCCTAGGACACATGTCCATTTTTCATCTCTTTTCCTTTTTTTTAGCATAGCCCATAGCATTTCTCTTTTCTTTCAAATTAGATTCCCGGATGTCAAGTCTCTCTTTTGGACGAAATCATAGCAAATCTATTTGTACCATATCATACTTGGCAACAACCTAGACTAGATAGAGCTTATGCAACCCACATGAATCGGGTTTTTCAGGATGAGATTTTAGACTCACCACTAAACCCAAACTTTAGAGAAATTCGAATTATAAACTAGGCACGCAGACAAAGCATAAGACGAGCAACTATTCATCATTTCAACAAGGGATTAAAACTAAACATTTTCATAGCTCATATGTATAGACATGAAAGCACAAGAAGAGCTACTTATTCTATTTTGGATTTTTTTTTTTTTGAATGCAAGATTGCTGGAATTTAAACATGCTAAAATAAAATAAAATTTGATGGAAATAAATATGCAATGTAATGATACCGGGGGTCCTCCCACAAGCTATCCGGAGGCCCGTAGATACCTTTATTTGTTTTTGCCTTTTTCTATGGTAGTTGCCTTTTTACCTTTGGCAGAGGGCCCACAAATTTGAGTCTGTGGAGCAGGACTTTCTCCTGATTTCTTTGCTTTCGATGGTGCATCCGATCCACGGAGACACGGATGATTGCACACGCTTGAGTACCCACACCTTTTGAGGAGGAGTGTATTTGGATTTCTTCGTTTGTTTTGGCTCCTCCTTGTTTTCCTTAGGTGTGGTGTTCCCTTTCGGAGCTTTTCCTTTTTGGGGATTTCCTTTCTTTGGTCCTCGGTAAAAA
Organism: Hyparrhenia diplandra; assembly: GCA_015847255.1. Taxonomy (NCBI): domain Eukaryota; kingdom Viridiplantae; phylum Streptophyta; class Magnoliopsida; order Poales; family Poaceae; genus Hyparrhenia; species Hyparrhenia diplandra. The sequence continues at coordinate 4,512 of JADLZK010012936.1, forward strand.
TGGGAACCTTCTTCATGTTCGTTCTTCTTTCCCTTTTTTTCGAGTGTCTTTTTTTTTGCTCCCACTTTTACCAGTCTTGACTACCTTGGGAGTGTTGCCGGCTTTTTGGGGGTTGTATTTCTATTTCCTTAATTCCTTGCTCCCCATATTTTATCCGGATTATTTTGCACTCTTTCGAGATCAGGGCCTGAATTCAAACTTCTCTTCATTGCCATTAATGTTGAAGAGGATCTCTCCTGCCCCAACATTAATTTGTGCCCCGGCCGTGCTCAGAAACGGTCGCCCAAGGATGAGTGGTGTGTCTTTTGTTACCTCCATATCTAACACCACGAAGTCAACGGGACAAAGTATCCCCGGATCTTTACTAGGTATGTCCTCTCGCAATTCTCTTTGGATACCTTATGGATGAGTCCGCCATTTGTAGTGTCATAGTTGTTGGCTCCGGATGTGTATGTTTCAATTTGTCAAACACCGACTTGGGCATGACACTTACGCCGGCACCCAAGTCACACAAGGCATGGTCAAATGTCTGTGTTCCGATCGAGCGAGGAGATTGTGGGACAACCGGATCCTTCTTCTTCTTTCGGTAGCGATTGGAATAGCGGCACTACATTCTTCGTCGCCTTCACAACTTCATTTGTTGGTAGCGGCCGCTTATTCGGATGATATCTTTGATGTACTTAGCATATGAGGGGCGTGGAGCACATCCGAAGTGGTACACTTACGTGTACTTTCCGGATCATTTCCACAAACCGATTGAACCGCTCATCCAACGCCGCCTTCTTGTTCTTGTGGTAAATGGTAGGTAGGTTGTATCCGTGTATTCCAATGGTACCACTTCCACTTCGGGTTCTTTCATTTGCACGGGGGCGTTGCCTCTTCGGGTTGCTTCTCTTTTTGTTTCCTCACCACATGGTTGGGATTTGGTGGGTCACGAGTGGACCTACCCCCTCTAGTGGTTACTGCATTGATGTTTTCATGAGGGATTTCAGATTGCCTTGAAGCTTTTTTCTCCAACCATTACCGGGAGACGAGCAGCTAGCTGGGATATTTGTGTTTCAATTATTTTGTTGAAATTCAGCCGATCTGTCATAGCAGAGTTGAGCCCATCCACTTCTTGCTGCCGACTCCTTCTAAGATGTTATCGCTCGGCTCATCTTTTTTTGGTGAGGTTTTCATTGATCTTGGCTTGGCCCAACACCAGTCCTTTAGTGAAGGCCGACTGAGGAGCCTGTAATTGGGATTATAGCCCCGGTTACCTTGGAATGGTGGACGGACTGGGTTGTTCCAGCCTTCTTTGCCGAGGTTGGCGATACCCGTTGTTGTTGATAAATGCTGCTTCCTCATGGGTCTCAGGGCAGTTATCCCCTGAGTGGCCAACCTCACCACAGGTCTCACATGTCATGTGTGAGTCCGTGGCAAAACCGGGCGTGGCGAGTATTTGAGTCGTCTTTGCGCTCATCCGGCTTCTTCAAACAATAGATCCATTTTTGCGGCAAGCATATCCGCCTCCTTCACGGGATGCATGCCTTTTTTGTGTTTTGGCTGGGGTTCGTCCTCCCCGGCTACGGTTTTGCCACCATCTTGTCGATCGGGGCTGTTGCCCCATCAATGGTGGCGACAAGAATGCGCCACCGGCGGGGCGTCTAGGTGCCCCTTCGATATGGCCGTGAGACCATTATAGAAGTTTTGGAGCACCAGCCAATTCTCCATTCCGTGGTGTGGGCATGCTTGAATGTATTCTTGCAGCCTTTCCCACGCCTCCGGGATGGGTTCCATTGAATTCTGCTGGAAGTTGGCGATTCTTCCCCTCAGGGCATTGGTTTTGCCCATGGGGAAGAACTTAGCTAGGAACGCCGTGGAACATTTTGCCCACGTATTTACTGCTTCCTTGTCCTTTTAGAATCACTGTTTCGCTTTCCCCACGAGGGAGAAAGGAAACAGGCGGAGCCTGATAACGTCGAGTTCGACGTCTGTTGACACTTGTTATAGCATAATATCACTAGTCAGTTAACATGAAATAAGGGCTCAAGTTAAAGACCAACATAAGTTTAGGGGTCTAACTAATATATTTCCACGAGTTTTGGTATTTTGTGACTTTCTAGGGACTTAACAGATAAATGCCGAGAAGAATGGAGAAAGTTCCAGAATATACAAGACATATGATGACAAGACTTGACCGTGAAGTAACTCAACCCGAAAAGTGGACTAAAACACTCTGGAAGATACCAGAAGACACCAGAAGAGATGAGAGGCCGAGAGGAGACTCTGACCTGGCGGCCGCCAGTGGCATTTGGGCCGGCCGCCAGGCTACAGTAACCAATCCAGCCCATCTTCGTAGGTCGGTTTGTAACCGACTTTGAGGTTGTATCTACACCGTTGCCAAGGTCGGTTTGATCCAAGGGCTATCGTTCATCGCCAAGGACTATATAAGCAGCCCCAGGGTCGACCCCAAGCATTATCTCTCATTATTTCTTCATTATCATTCTACAGAGCAAAAGTTAGGGTTTCAATTAGAAGAGAGAGATCCCTCTAGTTGTCTAGTTCATCTAGTTCATCAAGTTCATCTAGTTGTAACTAGATCAGGGAGAGAGTAGAGGAGAGAGCTGAAGAGCCGGACCTGTCGGATCTTCTTCAACTTTGTATTCTTGCAAAGAACTAGTTCGTCTTCAGCAATCTCCAGGTTCTTCATTTATTTCTAAGTATTTATTTAATTCTAGTTCTTGCCTTATAATATTTACTGGATCTCTGCTCGTATTGAGTGCTCTAGTTATTACGTGTGATTAGAGTAGTAATCTTTAGTGTAGATGTGGTGTCTAGACTAGAGGTTACCCGAGGTTGCGCCCAATCCTACGGATAGTTGTGGTAGCCCCAGGGGTGACAGCCCTGTCAGGCCATTGTAATCCACCACGTACGGGTTGGTGTTTTCGTAGAGCTTTAGGCAGCCTTCTCCCAACTACCTTCTTCCCAGTCTTTTTCGAGAGTTGGAAAGGAACTGTTGCTCCGAAGTAGATAAAGTATAGTGAGCCTTTAATTAGATAAAACCACTTAGAAAACCCAAAATCCTCTCTACCCATCTTATCCATCTTTTCTAGGACAATCCTAATTTTTCTAGTACACTTCACGTTCCCTGTGGAAATCGATACCTTGGAATACTCCCGGGTGAAAGCTACATCGGTATCCGTGCGCTTGCGGATTTTTTCTGTTTGCGTTAATTTATACCAACAAGCTTTCTGGCACCGTTGTTGGGGAACGGTAGCTGTGCTAGTTTAGAACCAAGTTCGTCCTTTTACCCTTTTTATCCTTTTCCTTTTACCACTACCTTACCACATGGATTCCACTCCTATATATAAATTTTCCGCTCCAAAGGTTGAATTGATAGAGCCACCAAAATCATCACATCCTATTCTTACGGATGGTTTTGAGATTCATCCTGCTTTTATAGCCATGGTTCGGGAGAAACCCTTCTCTGGGCAATAAGACGAAAATCCCTATACCCACATTCAGGAATTTGAGCATTTGTGTTCTTGCCTAAATATTCTTGGCATGACACAAGAGACCCTTAAATGGATATTGTTTAAGTTCTCCCTTTTGGGCAGAGCAAAACAGTGGTATGCTCATACCGTAGGAGGCGTAAATGGAAATTGGGAAGAACTCCGAGACAAATTTTATCTTGCTTTCTTCCCTCTTTCTCAAATCGCTGCCCTTATAATAGAAATTCTGACCTTTCAACAAAAAGAGAAGGAAACTTTAGGAGCAGCTTGGGCTAGATTCATGAGTCTTATTAAAACAGGTCCAAACCTTTCCTTACCTGAAAATGTCCTATTATACCACTTCTATCTTGGACTCAGCAAGGAAGCTGCTCTTCATGTTGACTTAGCTTCTGGAGGTTCATTCTCGCATAAAACCATTAGTGAGGGACAAGCCATTTTTGAGAAAATCCTTGAAAATACTCCCTACACTGGTATTTATGATGAATTTCCTGAAGAAGAAGTTGAGCCAAGCCCCGAACCTCCACAACAACTAGAGGAGACACAAGCAACCGAATCTAAAATTCCTCTAAATTCTTCTGACAATTCGGTTGTCGAAGAATCTCCCACTTTGGGAACACAACAAATTAGGGAGGATGATGATGAACCCCATCCCTCTATGTTCCCCTTTGAAATCGAGGATGATCTTTTTGAAGATTTTGGAAATGCCTCGAATTTTCCACTACAAGTGAAGCCTCTGGTGCACTCTACACCATTTGAGGATGACAAGGGTCCACCTAATGATCCTTTCCTTATTGAACACATCAATGGACTCTCAGCCATCATGAGCCGTGAGTGGTTGGCAGAGACGGAGTTATCCTCTAAGGTAGCCCGAATCATTGCCCCTTCAGAAGTTCTAAATTGTATTCTAAGAAATATAACCATTGAGGATCACTATAATCCTACCGTTGGGATGAATATAATATCAAAGTCGTTAGCTAAAGAGCTCATTCCCAACGAGACCCTAATCCCGTCTCATAAACTTTTAAGAACTCCTTCAGGAGTTACACTTGATAGTTATGGGGTCATGAGATCTATTCCTTTGCGAATAAGAGGTTCTGAGTATCATCTAGATTTTCACATCTATGACATTTCAGACATGTCTCTCTTGATAGGTGTACCTTTAGGAACATTTTTTCAAGAGACACCAAAACAAGACCTCTTGGATTTAAAGCTAGGAAATTCTCCTATCGCTGTCTCGCTTGCACGCTCACAAAATGCGATAGTAGAACCTAAGCCTAAACAAGATCCTATTGAGGATGTCTTAATGGCACATCTAGTAGAGATGGTCAAACCAGTTTTCGATGTTGAACACTTCATAGAAGAAGAGGAAGAATTGGCTGAGCCTATTGAACTAGATACAACAGAGGTGCCACCACGACCCTCAATTGAGTTGAAACCACTTCCTCCCCGGCCTAAAATATGTCTTTCTCAATAATAACCGAGAAACTCCAACCATTATCGGTGACAAGCTTTCTCAAGAAGAAACTCATAGACTTGTCACCTGTCTTTAAAAAGACATAAATCAGCCATAGGCTACTCACTTGAAGACCTCATAGGGATTAGTCCTCACACTCTCGCACGCATCGTATCCCTATTGATCCTGATGCATTACCCTCAAGGGAACCACAGCGGAGGCTTAACAACGCTATGCGAGAAGTTGTTAAGAAAGAGGTTCTTAAGCTTTTGCACGCCGGGATTATCTATCCTGTGCCACATAGCGAGTGGGTTAGCCCTGTCCAAGTTGTCCCAAAGAAAGGAGGAATGACGGTTGTTATGAATGAGAAGAATGAACTCATTCCTCAACGAACTGTCACAGGGTGGCGTATGTGCATTGACTACCGAAAACTTAACAAGGCAACAAAGAAAGATCACTTTCCGTTACCTTTCATCGATGAGATGTTGGAACGGCTTGCAAATCACTCTTTCTATTGTTTCCTTGATGGTTATTCTAGATATCATAAAATCCCAATCCACCCTAATGACCAAAATAAGACAACTTTCACATGCCCATATGGAACTTATGCATACCGACGAATGTCATTCGGATTGTGCAATGCTCCAGCCTCCTTCCAACGGTGCATGATGTCTATCTTCTCTGAAATGATTGAAAACATTATGGAGGTGTTCATGAATGACTTTACCGTCTATGGTAAAACCTTCGATGATTGTTTGGAGAATTTAGACAAAGTTTTACAAAGATGTAAGGAAAAGCACTTAGTCCTGAACTGGGAAAAATGTCATTTTATGGTTCGGGAAGGAATAGTGCTAGGACATAAGGTGTCCGAACATGGGATAGAAGTGGATAGAGCAAAGATAGAAGTCATTGAACAACTTCCACCTCCCACAAATGTAAAAGGAGTCCGAAGCTTTCTAGGCCACGCAAGGTTCTATAGGCGTTTCATCAAAAACTTTTCTCAAATTGCTAGACCCCTGACTAGCCTCTTAGCTAAAGATGCACCTTTTGTCTTCGACAATGAGTGTTATGAATCATTTCAAATCCTTAAGAATGCACTCATCTCAGCTCCAATCATCCAGCCACCTGATTGTACGCTACCTTTTGAGATCATGTGTGATGCTAGCGACTTTGCAGTAGGAGCCGTTCTTGGCCAAACTAAGGATAAAAAGCACCATGCTATATCCTATGCTAGCAAAAACCTTATCCGGACCACAGCTAAATTATACTACCACTGAAAAGGAAATGTTGGCTGTTGTCTTTGCTATAGACAAGTTTAGATCTTACTTAGTGGGGGCAAAGATTATTATTTACACAGATCATGCTGCTCTTAAATACCTCCTCACTAAGAAAGATGCTAAACCTCGGTTAATCCGATGGATTCTCTTGCTCCAAGAGTTTGACATAGAAATAAGAGATAAGAAAGGAGTAGAGAACTCGATAGCTGATCACTTGTCTAGGATTCCATATAAGGAAACATTTGAGTCACCTATTAATGACTATTTGAGGGACGACATGCTCCTCATGGTCACACACTCCGACCCTTGGTATGCGGATATTGTGAATTATATGGTTGCAGGTTATGTAGCACCAGGGGCGGATAAGAAGAAACTCAAATATTATGCTCGTTGTCACTTATGGGATGATCCATATCTTTATCGAGTATGTTCTGATGGATTGCTACGGAGATGTGTCCCAATAGAAGAAGGGTTGAAGATTATAGACAGATGTCATGCATCACCTTATGGGGGACATTATGGAGCATTCCGTACACATGCTAAGATCTGGCAAAGCGGATTCTATTGGCCAACAATGTATCAAGATACAAAGGAGTATGTGAGAAGATGCGCTAGATGTCAGAGGCATGGAAACATTAATGCTCGGAATGCAATGCCACTTCAGAATAACCTCCAGATAGAGTTGTTTGATGTTTGGGGAATTGATTACATGGGACCATTCCCAAGGTCTAGAGATGCTGAATACATCTTGGTGGTAGTTGACTATGTGTCCAAATGGGTAGAAGCACTGCCATGTCGAGCCAATGACTCGAAGCATGCCAAGAAGATGTTCCATGAAGTAATATTCCCAAGATTTGGCACACCTCGAATGGTCATAAGTGATGGAGGATCACATTTCATTGACAAGTCCTTCAGAAAGTTTCTTGTGGAATATGGAGTAAAACACAATGTTGCAACTCCTTACCATCCTCAAACAAGTGGCCAAGCGAGACATCCAATAAGCAAATTAAGAATATTCTACAAAAGACCGTAGATGAAATGGGAAAGAAATGGAAATATCAACTCCATGATGCACTATGGGCATATCGAATCGCATTCAAAACACCCATAGGCATGTCACCTTATCAGTTCAGTATATGGAAAAACATGCCACTTGCCTGTTGAATTGGAATTTAGAGCTCATTGGGCAATCAAAAGATGGAATATGAATCTCCATCTAATTTGGAAGGAACCGTCCGATGCAAATATCGAGCTAGAGGAGTGGAGAGAAAAAGCTTATCACAGCTCTAAGATTTACAAAGAAAGAACAAAAAGGTGGCATGACAAGAGAATCAAACATAAAGAGTTCAAGCCCGGAGATAAAGTTTTACTATTTAACTCAAGGGTGAAGCTCTTTGGTCATGGAAAACTTCGAAGCAAATGGGAAGGGCCATTCAATGTGCTTGACGTTGCACCACATGGCGCCGTCACACTTTAGGATAATTCGGGTAACACATTTAAGGTAAATGGCCAACGTTTGAAAGTTTTTCTAGAACACGAAAAGTCGGAGAAGAAATTGACTTGATTGAATTCTTGCATTTAAATGATCCAATCTAAGAACAACTCCAAAAACCTCTAGGCAACAAGGACTTAAGTGGCTAACCACTAATGCTTAACCTATTCCACAAGTTTTGTTGTCTATTTGAGTTTTGCAGGATTTAAGGGAGAGAGACATGATAGGATAACACCCTCATCATTTGTCTACCTCAACTTCCACATCATCAACAACCCGACATGTCAATCTAGCTTGGGGAGGGGCCCCCGATTATCACGATAAGTATCTCTCTACTATATATTATTAGTTTTTATCTTTTTGTTTTGTTTAACAAGAGTCTAGTTTTTAAAAGAGTCTTTGTTAGAGTGTGAGAATAAATAATCTAGAGGGAGTGTTCACCAGTTTGCTTTTGCTCAAATAAAATGAACCTTAAGTATGGAAATGATGAATAGTTGCTCTACTGTAATTTCTTACACGTACCTAGTTTTCAACCTTGAATTCTCCCAAGTTTCACATAAAATTGTTTTGACACATGATTTACTTTGAATTGGAAAACTTGTGGGTAGCAAATGCTTGATCTAAGTCTAGGTGATTGACGGATATGATATATGAAAAGTTGAGCTGCTATTTATCTTGTTCCTAGTGATACTAGAGTCCTGGAGAATTATCTTTAAAATTGAAAGTGCTACATGATGAGTTCCTGTATGATAGAGTGTTCTTACCATATATATACCTCTTACAACTTACACTCCACTCATATATGCTACTTCTATCTTGGAAGTACGCATCCATCATATTCCACAAAGAGCCCATCTTTGCTATAATGCTCATAGTTCTTGTTACTTGTCTCTCCAAAAGATTAGAAAAATGATGAGGCTTGGGTTGTATTTAAAAAAAGAGAAAAGAAAAAAGAAAGGGGAGATGAAAAATGGACAAGTGTCCTACGGGCGAGAAGAGCCTACCTCCCTAAAAAGAGATGAAAAATGAACAAGTGTTCGAGGGTGAGTAGAGCCCACATCTCTAAAATAATAAAAAAAGAGATGAAAAATGAACAAGTGTTCGAGGGTGAGTAGAGCCCACATCTCTAAAATAAGAAAAGAGAGAGAAAAATGGACACAAGTCCGAGGGTGAGTAGAACCCACCTCTCTGAAGAAAAAAAAAAAAAAAAAAAAAAGAAGAGAGTATACAACCCAGGTTCTCCCCAACATATCCAAAGGAGAGATAGTTTCAAGGAGCAAAAGAAAAATGGGGCTTCATGTTTACCACTATCATATTTACACCATATGCCACTTTCACCATATATGACCCTCACGAAATTTCCATACACGAGGGAATCTCTCGAAGTTTCATTTTGAAAATCTTAAAAAAACTCAGGATAATAGTTAATCTAAGAGCTTGAGACATAGTACTTGACTTGATTGTTCTATCTTTCAATTGCTCAAGACCCAAGTGAAGGCTATAAGCCCCATGATAAAAAAATGATTGAAGTTAGAATAATATCTTTTGAGGAGAATTCTTGTTTGAAAGCATGTGTACTTTTGAGGCATGAAAGCATAGTAGCAACTCCTGATCCATTGTTAAGTTTGGCTTTGCTAGGGACTAGCAAAGGGTAAGCTTGGGGGAACTTGTTGACACTTGTTATAGCATAATATCACTAGTCAATTAACATGAAATAAGGGCTCAAGTTAAAGACCAACATAAGTTTAGGGGTCTAACTAATATATTTCCACGAGTTTTGGTATTTTGTGACTTTCCAAGGACTTAACAGATAAATGCCAAGAAGAATGGAGAAAGTTCCGGAATATACAAGACATATGATGACAAGACTTGACCATGAAGTAACTCAACCCGAAAAGTGGACTAAAACACTCTGGAAGATACCAGAAGACACCGGAAGAGATGAGAGGCCGAGAGGAGACTCGACTGGCGGCCGCCCGGTGGCATTTGGGCCGACCGCCGGGCTCTGAGAACCAATCCGGCCCATCTTCGTAGGTCGGTTTGTAACCGGACTTTGAGGTTGTATCTACACCGTTGCCAAGGTCGGTTTGATCCAAGGGCTATCGTTCATCGCCAAAGGACTATAAAGGCAGCCCCGGGGTCGACCCCAAGCATTATCTCTCATTATTTCTTCATTATCATTCTACAGAGCAAAAGTTAGGGTTTCAATTAGAAGAGAGAGATCCCTCTAGTTGTCTAGTTGTCTAGTTGTCTAGTTCATCTAGTTGTAACTAGATCAGGGAGAGAGTAGAGGAGAGAGCTGAAGAGTCGGACCTATCGGATCTTCTTCAACTTTGTATTCTTGCAAGCAACTAGTTCGTCTTCTTGACAATCTCCGGGTTCTTCATTTATTTCTAAGTATTTATTTAATTCTAGTTCTTGCCTTACAATATTTACTGGATCTCTGCTCGTATTGAGTGCTCTAGTTATTACGTGTGATTAGAGTAGTAATCTTTAGTGTAGACGTGGTGTCTAGACTAGAGGTTACCCGAGGTTGCGCCCCAATCCTACGGATAGTTGTGGTAGCCCGGGGGGGTGACAGCCTGTCGGGCCGTTGTAATCCACCACGCACGGGTTGGTGTTTTTCGTAGAGCTTTAGGCAGCCTTCTCCCAACTACCTTCTTCCCAGTCTTTTCGAGAGTTGGAAAGGAAACTTTGCTCAAGTAGATAAAGTATAGTGAGCCTTTAATTAGATAAAACCACTTAGAAAACCCAAAATCCTCTCTACCCATCTTATCCATCTTTTCTAGGGCGATCCTAATTTTTCTAGCCAACACGATCACCAAATGATATGATCCACTTCATATCATCGCGTGACACTATTGGTCCATCGATCTTGACCTCACTTGCTCTTCACCGTTTGCGGGTTCGGTTCGCCGCCAAGTCTTGCCCAAGCTTCACCCGCCTCGCGGTCCATCGCTTCACTGCCCGACTTGCCTTCTTCACACTTGCAAGGTCCATCAAGCCAAGCCTTGTCTTGATCTTCACCACCTTGGTCACATGACACCATGTCATGTCTCATATGCAATAATCTCCTTCATTGCATCATCACATGTGAACTAATCTCACGTGTATTATCTCAATCACACATTATTAGTTCACCTAATGTTGTCACTCAATTACCAAAAACCACAAGGGACCTTTCAAGAGAGGCGGCGGCGGGGGCGGCCGGCCCCTTGTACGGCCCCGGCCCCGGGCGGTGGCGGTGGGCTGCGTCGGGCCCTTTTTAGCCCATCTGGGCTGGCCAGTCACAGGTCATGACATTTCCCCACCGTTCGGCGGCGGCGTCCACGTGCCGCCTCCCAACCCACCAGGCCGCGGGCACGCCGATCGAGGGGAAGTGATAACTCCCCGGCAGAAGACAAAGAGGGCCGCACTTGTTGTCGATCGTTCGAGATCGGCGCTCCGGCGAAGAAGTCGAGGTGGAGGTCGCCGGCAGATCCGAACTTAGCTTCGCCGTCGCACGGCGACGCTCGCCATGACGGCGCATGATGGCGCGAGGGTGCGAAGCGGCTCGAGCATCGGCGTCGGAGGGGCGTGTGGCGTGGGGTCATCGGACCGGGCCACCTTTCTCGCATGGAGCGCATGTGGTAAGGCGTGTCGGGCGTGGGGGAGGCAAGGAGGTGAAGTCGAGGCGGTATGGGGAGGTGTTGGGGCGTGCCGACGGCGACCCGCGGCGCTCCGTCAACCCTGTACGTGCCGGCCAGTGACGCCGGTCGATCTAAAGAAGACGCCGCCGCCGTTGTTGTCGAGACGGTGCGGCGCCGACTGGTCGCGGGTCAGCGTAGTAGGAGGCGCTTATTTAGGAAACGCTGGTCTTGCAGGGCCGGTTGGGAGGGTGGAAGCCGCACCCACGCCCGTGCCAGCGAGCGAGGAAGTCGTCATGGGCTTCGAGGCGGCGGGGATGTAGTGCGGTAGAGTACCTCGCGATGATCGTAGTGTGGGCTCCACTGCAGTGCGATTTGCCCGTAGCTTCGATGGCGTTGGCGATGATCCCAAGCTCCTTGTTGACCGTCGTGGCCAAGCGGCTTCGGCAATCATATGGATTCGCCGTCGGCCCGTCGATGTCGTCCATCGCGCCGGCAACGGCAAAGCGCTTATGTCGCGGCATCCAGTCAACGGGGCGGCGATTCATGGCTGTCGTGTCGGTGGGGTCGGCGTGTGCGGCCGACATGGTCGTCGGCCCGGGCTTCGTCGTCGTTGTAAGAAGCGGGCAAAGGTGATGGCCTCCTCCATCGAGCGAGGCTCGAACCACTCGATAGGTCGTCGGTAGTGTGTCGCGCAATCCTCCCGACGAAGAGGCCGACATGCGCGTGGCGTTGTCCCTCAAGTTCCATGTGTAGTGCATAGTTCTCGGCGGTGATGTAGTCGTGCAGCTTGCCTCCCCTAGGAAGGCGGGCGCACGCCCGCCAGTGTCGAGGTAGACGGGGGGTCCAGTGATGCTCGCAGACGGGCGCGGTGGAACTCATCCCATCGGGAGGGGACCTCTTGGACAGATTGAGGAACCGCAGGCTGGCAGTACATGTGAGGGTGGAAGAAAAGAAACTCACATAGTAGTGGGAGTAGATGTCCAAGTTGAGCTTGAAGAGGAGCTCCGACTTTGCGAATCCGAGGAGGTCGGGGTCGTCCGCTGTTGTACTCTGGACTTGCGTGTGTGTCCGTAGGGGAGGGGCGTGATGCCGTGGGTGGCACCACCGCCGGGCCGGGTGGCGTCGGGGCGCCCGCGCCGGTGACGCCGTCTCGCCGGAGAGTCTGGCGGCCGCCGTGTGTCGGGAGAGAAGAGAGTGCGGCCAGTCTTCGCCGCGGTATGCGTCGAGGATGTCGATGATCAATCGGTGCGCCACGCGGCTCGTCCTCTTCCTCCGCCTGAAGATGCAGGTGGTCGAGCCGTCGACGGGGGCCGTGCGAGGGCGCGGCGGAGGCTACCGGCGGCGGCGGCGGCCGGGCTCTCCTAGGCGTGGCCGTCGGGCATGGGGAGTGTCCCTCGAGGTGATGAAGACGTACTCCATGAGACGTAGCGGCGTCTCCATCTCGCCGTCGCGCGGCGATCTTGGCGCCGATTGTCGTCGAGGAGCGCGGCACCATTTGCGGTGAACTCATCTCGGAAGGCATGGGTGGTGGGAATAAATGCTTGGTCTCAGGATACCAATGTCGGGGCCTGGGCTAGAGGGCGGAGCCCGCCATCGTGTCGACCTTGGACTCGAAGGGGTGGCGTGGGGCTGCGATCTCGCGGCCGGCCGACGGCGGCGGCACCCTGCAAATTGCGAGGAGGTGACCACGGGGAGGTGGCGGCGGTGGGGGCGACGGCGGCGGGGCGGCGGCGGTGGAGTTTGGAGGCGAGAGAGATAGATACTATTTTTATTGCTTGCTTATCCCCAAAGAGATTACATGCCTCTGCTTATATATAGCGGCTAGTGGGACTTGTAATCTAAGCAATCTCTCTATAAGGTTTCCTTATATTATATGATTAGAATACCTTTTACAAGCAATATTTATTTATTTCCTAATAAGGGTCTTCCTTATAGATTGGAATATCCCTTTTACACACCAAAAAGTACTAAGATAATCCTAACTTGAAGGCAAGTAGAGTCGAATCACGGAAGGGAGAGAGGCGGCGACGGCGGTAGGGCGACCAGCCCCTTGTAGCGTGCGCCTCGCGCCCCCCCAATTTGGTGGCGGCCAGCGTCAAAGCCCTTTTAGCCCATCCTGGCCGCCCAGTCGGGTCATGACACGTGTTCTCATGGATGCCCCTAAAAAACTTCGGGCTTTCACGGTTAACATCGAAACTTCGAGAGTCTTTCGTGTGTGCCACTCCATCGATTGCATTTTGTTTTCCTCCGTTTAGCCTCGACATGCGAGCACGGGATGGCAAAATGATCACCTATGCCCCGGCACCGGATGGAGTGGTTACCCCCGCTAGGGCTTTTTTTTTCTCCACCACTTCATATTTCTCTAGGCCTGTTTGGTTTAGAGACTTTTTAGTCTTTGAGACTAAAAAAAAAGTCCTTTTAGTCCCTACCAAACCAAAGCAGGGGTGACTATTTTTGAGATTTTTCCTCTATTATTAGGCCCTAAAAGACTCTCTTGGAGATTTTTTTTTTTTAGTACCTAGCACTTAAAAAAAAAAAGTTTAGTCGGAACCAAACAGGACCTCTCTCTCACGGCCAGTCCACCACAACCACGTTCCCGCCGTCGTCGTCGTCGCGCGTCCCCTACGCCCCGTCGCGTCCCGGTGCCCCTGCTGGTGCGCGCGCGCCCGCGCGTTGCCGTGAAGCTGCTTCCGCGCGCCGCCGCCGCCACCTGCTCGCGTGGGTTGCAAGTCAAGCGGCAGGCTGGGACCTGGGACGGGAGGGAGCCGACGACGCGGGAGGAAGCAGGATAAGGGCGGCCGCGGCGCGCGCTTGAGCGGCGCAAGCGAAGCAGGCTGCGTCTAGTTCGATGAAAAGGCTCAAATGCTTTGAGGCAGTGAGCGGGTCCATGGTATGCGCGCGAGGCTCCCGTTCCTCGCCGCCGCGTCCAGCAATGGCGCCGCCCTCTCTCTGTCCCTCTCCCACACGAAGCAGCTTCACGCGCGCCTCATCGTCGCCTCCCCTCCTCCGCCTCTGGTCCTGCCAACCTCCGCCTCCTAGTGCTCCGCTCCTATGCCGCCCGCGGAGACCTCTCCTCCGCCCGCCGCCTTCTGGACGAGGCTCCCCGTCCGGCGTCGCCGCTCCTCTACAACGCCCTAATCCGCGCCCACGCCCGCCGCCTCGACCTCTGCGCCGCGCTCACACTCTTCGCTCGCATGCGCCGCTCCGCCACCCCACCAGATGCGCACACCTTCGCCTGCGTCCTCCGCGCCTGCGCCGAATGCACGCGTCCGGACGCCGTCAAGGTCGTCCACGGTATCGCCACATCATGCGGTATGTGCTCCCGTCCGATCGTCCTGAGCGCGCTAGTCAGTGGGTACGCGAAGCTTGGCCTCGTGGACAATGCTCGCAGCGTGTTCGATGGATTGTGTGAGCCAGACATGGTACTCTGGAACTGTATGGTGTCTGCATATGGGTACCAGGGAATGTGGTATGATGGTCTCCAGATGTTCTCCTTAATGCGTAGAGCTGGGGAGCAGCCGGATGGGTATTCCATGGTTGGCTTAATCTCATGCTTATGGGATCCAGAAATACTTGCATTCGGTCAAGCAGTTCATGGAATTTGTGTCAAGGGGGGTTATGACTGGGGAAACCACGTGAGAAGCGCACTTGTGTCCATGTACATGAGGTGTGGGTGCATGGAATCTGGTCAAAGCTTGTTTGTTAGCTTACCCGATGCGGATTTGATTACATGGTCATCACTGATTACTGGGCTAATGCAAACTGGAAAGTACGAGGAGTCACTTGATTTGTTCCGGCAAATGTGCTTCACTGGTAGGAGGCCCGACAGCATATTGATTGCTAGTGTTCTCTCGGTATGTGCTTCTACAGCTGCTATTAGCTGTACGAGGGAGGTCCATTGTTACGCAGTCAAGAATGGAGCTGACATGGACATAAGAGTCTCTTCTTCACTAATGGATGCTTATGCAAAATGTGGTTTCACTGAGCTTGGATACTGGGTGTTCCGCGAAATACCTAATAAGAACTCAGTCATGTACAACACAGTCATATCAAACCTTGGATCTCATGGGTTTGCAACTAAGGCTATTGAAGTCCTAGAGGAGATGGTTAATGATAAGCTCAGGCCTGATAGTGCTACCTTCTCCGCTTTACTTGCTGCTTGTTGTCATGTGGGACACTTGGAGGAGGGATGGAAGTTGTTCAGGAGAATGAGGGATGAGTTCAAGATAGTTGTTGAAATGGAGCACTATGTGTACATGGTGAGGATTCTTGCAACATTTGGCCAGCTGAAGGAGGCATACGATCTTATACTGACAATGCAAATACAACCAGATTGTGGTGTGTGGGGTGCATTGCTTTGGGGTTGTTGTGTCCATCGTGATTCTAGCCTCGGCAGAATTGTTGCTGAAAAGCTCTTTGAACTGAATTCAGACAAAGGTGCTTACAGGATTATGCTCTCAAATTTGTATGCCTCACAAGAGATGTGGTGGGATGCTGAGGAGGTTAGGGACGAGTTATCAAAAGAAAATATGTACAAGAACACAGGGACGAGTTGGGTTGGCGAAGTGAACAAATGATGGTTGACATCTGCCATTGAAAAGCATGTCAGATATCAAGTACATATGAACTCTATATTTTTATATTCTGGTACAGATGAAATCTTCTGAAACTCCGTCAAACATGTACTTGTTCAAGTTTAGCTTAATTAGTTCTGTACTCTGTCTTTCCTTATAGTCATGGAAGGTTCATTTTCCATACATGAAATTGGTTACATGTTAATCATGTGGGATAATCTAAAATTCATAGAACTAATTACATGAGAAATCTACTGCCTATTTTCTGCTATGGTAAGTCTTGTATGGAGATCACTCCTGTGCCAATAATCTTGTACTTGTAATGTTTAATATTGTATTACCTTAATTTCTTTGTACAAAGGTATTGCATACCAATACCGCGTCTGTTTTGTAGTTGGACCCACCAAAACCATTTCCTTCTCTGACAATACCAATCATTTTTTGTTAGTATTGAATTTAGCAGTTTCCCAGTATTTTATTAATGATGCCAAGGTTTGTTTTCAGATTTTAAAATATGCTGAACATTCTTAGGGCAGATTGGAATAGGGGTCATCTGGATTCAAATCCTAGTGCTTAGTTTGAATTTGAGCAAAATCCTAAAAAAATCCTGAACAAATTCTCCTCATCCAAGCAGCTGTAAAAGTTAAGGTACACTACTGTTGAACTGTTTTTGTGTGCTGCATTGAGTTCACTCCTTGATACAATCGTTAAAGAAAGAGTGTTGTCAAAAAAGAAAGAAAGAAAGAGTGAAAGACAACTGGGTATACATGTACCCTTAGATATACATCCTCTACCATTTTGAGAGTGCTGTCATCACATATATGTTCCTAATGTTCAGATGATAGAGTTGAGGCTTAGAACAATGTAAAGGTGCAAGTAAGATGTTGATTTTATTTAGGGCATAGACAACTTAATCATGACTGCTACACAAGGCAGGGAAATACTGAACCTGTTCAACTGTATGGTGAAAGTGGCATGTTTGTAAAACTATTGTTACTGGTTTGTTATCATTAATGGTCTGTTGGCTTCATCATCTGCACAAGTGTTAATCAATGGCTATCCTGGTGCAGTAATTCGTCATCGGTATGGGCTCCGATAAGGTGATCCACTGTCCCAGATGCTCTTCATCTTGGTCATGGACTTCTTATACTATATGATCAACAAAGCTTCCTGCGAGGGGATGCTCCAATCGCTTGCTAGATGAACCTTACCACACCAGGTCTCTCTTTACGCCAACGATGTGGTTCTCTTTCTGAGACAATGAGCTCGATATTGGGGTAACTCTGGACATCCTGCAGCTCTTTGGTGAAGCCTCTGGACTGCAAACTAATGTACAGAAGAGCAATGCCTTCCCTGTTCAGTGCACTGAGTCAGATGTTGCCACACTACAAGAGCGGTCATTCCTGTCAATTCATGGATTTTCCATGCAAATATCTTGGAGCGCACTGTCCTTGCGCAAATTGACAAGAGCCCATATCCAACCTATCATTGATCACATAGAAGATCAGCTGCCTAGTTGGAAGGCTGATCTGTTAACTCGGGCTACGAGGAGAGTTCTGGTACCATGTCCTCACTTCCATGCTATTGTATCTGGCCATGGCAATGGATCTTCCACCTTGGGCACTCCATGCCATTGACAAGATTCGAAGGAATTTTTTCTTTGGAGAGGGTGAAAGGAGGGAAATAGTAGGCACTATTTGGTAGCTTGGCCCAAAGTCACCTGGCCAGCTGAACATGGGCGACTTGACATTTCTAGTTTGCAACATTTAGGTTGGGCCCTTCCTTTGAGGTGGCTCTGGTCCCCATGCAAATACACTCTTTGGTCATACTTTCTTCTCAATAGCGATTACTTCAGAGGTGGGAATGGAAAAAATTACTCTCCTTTGGATAGATAACTGGCTGCATGGAAAGTGTTTAGCCTCTGTTGTTCCTCTTTGGTTGTGTCTCCAAAAGGAGGGCAAATAAAAGAACAGTTTATGATGCTTTGACAAATAATAGTTGGATTTCATATATACAAGGGGCACTCTGTTACTTTCATTGCTGAATATCTCCATCTATGGGACCTTCTCTTGGAGGTCAAGCTGCAGCCTGAGGTTGAAGATTTCTCTGCCAGTGGACGGTACTCAGCTAAATGAGCATAAGATAGCTTGTTCATAGGTGCTATACAATTGAGACTGGGAGAGAATCTGGAAAAGTTGGGCTCCCGCCAAATGTAAATTCGTCATGTGGTTGGTCTCTCATAATAAGTGTTGGACCACCGTCCACTTGGCTAGAAGGGCACTGGATCATCCGGATCGCTGCGTGCTGTGTGAAGAATCAATTGATCATTTACTTGTCTCATGTGTACTTGCTCAACAAATATGGTATATCCTCCTGCAGAAAGTGTGCTCGCAAAATTCAACCCCTCAACCGGATGATTTGTCATTCGATGATTGGCGGGCCAAATCTAATGAAAGAGTGATGGTCAAGTCCAGTAAGGTCTCAACTCCATTATCATCCTTGGAGCATGGGCAATCTGAAACCTCCGCAGTCAATGCGTATTTGATGGGATCTCGTCTAGATTGAATAGAGGTTTAGAATTCATCAAGCAGGAGTTACATTTCTGTGTTTAGCTGGGGCTTGAGGGGTTTCACATCTCCTCGCCCTTGGGTCTAGCACTAGTTATTTTGCTGGTCGAGGCTGTTTGGTGCTTGCTGTCTTTCATGGCGAGTTTCTTTTTCTTCTTTTCCTTTTCTTTTTTGTGTGTTATGGCCGGCAAAGTTGTTGTTTGGGTTTTATACCCTGTTCTTCTTAATATATTGATACACAATCTCCTTGGTATTTGAGAAAAAAAATTGATATTGTTCGCCATTTTATGGCAGTGTCTATTGGAAATGGTATATTTTTATGCTAAATAACTATTTTAAAACTACCAGTTTAACCTTAGCTAATTGTTTGGCTAATTGTGATATCAATGATATATTCTGGACTACTTTTGGTACGAAATCAGAAAGTGGTATTTCTTGCTGGCTTTATGTACTATACTCTTTGTACAGTGAAGTTACTTTTTTCGTGTTCTAATGCGGACGCTGTAGTATTTGTGAGAAATATTGGTAGCACGTTTTCATCTGCATCCATGTGTGTTGAGATTGAATTGTTGAATGAATTAATAATCTATGAATCTCCCTTAGCAAATAGCCTATCATGCTGTCCTTTTCAGTGCTTTATGTTTTTCTGATTTACAAGTATAATGAACTCCAAACCTTGCAAAAATGCCAAATGTTGGAAGCCAAAGACATGCTTGACTCCATCAAACCATGAGGCCTGCAGCTAGCTGGCCGGCCAATTTGTATATTTTTGGAGTTGAGTTGGTGGATGGTGTAATAAGCAAATACTCGATGATGTCATTTTCCTATGCTCCAAACAGTGGAGAGCTTCAGAGAAGCGGATTTAACAAGAAACAGCAGTGGCAGGTGTGAAATAGCCGGCCATGCCAGGCAATTGACATCTCAGGAAGCCCAAGGTAGCTGTACAAGCACTAGAATCCATGGTTTGTACTATGAAATAAACCTCCTCTATAACCAAACATCATTTGCTTCTCTTCTTGCTCACCATGGCTAAACATGGTTTCATTTTGTTCCTCACCTTGTTTCTGCAACACCACTATACGAGCGCCTCTTTCATTGATCAGCCAAGTAGCATAGCGTCAACTGCAGAATGGCAACCCTTGCATTGCATTGCAGGGCCCATCAACCTTTCATGCGCCTCATTCCTTTATGTCACTCCTCAAGGGCGTAACCTGTCAGAGATAGTCTCATTGTTCAGTGCGAATGCATCTATCATCAAGCCTATCAAGCGGATCTCTGGTTCTGAGGACCTGTTGATGGGCGTGCCATGCAAGTGTCAGGCTATCAACGACTCCATGAGTGCTTTTATTCATGAAACTCAATATAAAGTGGAGTCGGGTGATACACCTGACAATATCAAGAGTAATAACTTCAGCGGGCTTGCCATGGATGTTGGTGATGGTTTGCCATTGCTAGCTGGGGATACAATTACGGTTCACCTCCCATGCGGGTGTTCCTCAACATCAGAGGGAGTATTGTCTTATTCAGTGCAGGAGGAAGATACCCTGAGTACTATTGCAAGCTTGTTCAGTTCAACTCCACAAGATATCTTAAACTTGAATCCGAGCGTGAAAAATCCTGATTTCATTAAACCAGGATGGATCTTGTTTATTCCAATGGGAGTTGGTGGTTCCTCTAAGAAAAGTAAGTTACAACTGAATATTTTCATTTTAACTTTATTCTAAATTTCTTAAAATTTACGCACAAGGCTTGTGCTACAAGATATTTGTATGATTGATGTTTAATGTTTAGTAACACACAAGATGCAGATGCTTCTTGCAATCCAAACTTGTTTGAAATTGAACTTTTGTTTCTTGTGCTCTTCAGGTATTCAATTAAACCATACATGCTATTTACTGCTCCAATTATGCTGATCTGTTTTTTTTCCCTCTGTTGTTTGTTTGATCCTTTTTAGGGGTTGGTAGTATGACAATCATAATAGCAGCATCCGTATCAGCTGCAATATTGTTCTTCTGTGTCTTCACTGTCATTCTTCGCCTGAGAAAGAGGTCTTCTCAGCACAATGTTGAAGTACCTGAAATAAAAATGGAGAGAGCTCCCAGCAACACCAGCATCGCTGCTCTGGAGAGCCGTTTCTTTCCATCCCTGAGATTTAATGGTCTTCTCCTGTGATACATTTTTCTGCTTCTAAATTTTTAGCTAAACATAACATATCTTATCTTATTACTATTAATTGAATGGTTGCAGATATTGACCCATTCGAAACAGAGAGGCCTGTCATTTTTTAGTTTGAAAGTGATTGGAGATGCTACAGCTAATTTCGATGAGAAAAGAAAGATCGGCGAGGGAGGATATGGCAGTGTTTATCTTGGTTTCATAGGATCACATGTAAGATATCTCTGTATTGTCTCATGTAGAATTATGAAAAGAAAAAGATCCTTATGTGTTACTTTGCTCATAGGAAATTGCAATTAAGAAGATGAAAGCAAGCAAATCAAAGGAATTCTTTGCTGAGTTGAAAGCTCTGTGCAAAGTACATCACATTAACGTGGTATGTACTTAATTCATAAAATCCAATAGGAAGTGGATATCTTTGTATTAGTTCTTTGCTTGTGAACAGACTTTCCTAATGCGTTCAACTACAAATAGGTTGAGCTGATTGGTTATGCTGCTGGGGATGATCACCTGTACCTTGTGTATGAATATGTCCAGAATGGATCACTTAATGAGCATCTACATGATCCGTTGCTGAAAGGTACGCGATGGAGAAACAACCGTGGACATTAAGTTTAATCAGTGCCCCCTCCAGTAAAATATGTAAACTAATATAATTTTGAAAAATAATATGTCTTCATGATTGTAAGTATGCTATCTTCAGAAAAAAAATTAAGATTTTTTATTTATTATTTTCTGCAATACATATTAAAAGAAACAGGTATAAAATTATTCGTTCTTATAGGAAGTTTCTGAAGCAGAAATTTCCTGCATTACATGAGACTGTACATGGTGTTGAGATTTTATATACACTAACTTCCTTTCAAGACAGTGTTTTCAGGTCATCAACCTCTTTCATGGACTGCTAGAACACAGATAGCATTGGATGCAGCACGTGGTATTGAGTACATTCATGATCATACTAAGGCCTGTTATGTCCACCGTGACATCAAAACAAGCAATATTCTGCTCGACAATGGATTAAGAGCTAAAGTAAGTATTTTTTAAAATGACCAAATTCAAACATGAGAATCTGATTATTTCTCTGTTGAACAGGTTGCAGATTTTGGACTAGTGAAGCTTGTTGAGCGTAGTGATGAAGAAGACTTGGTGGCAACTCGTTTAGTTGGAACGCCAGGATACCTTCCACCTGAGTTAGTTTTCATTTGAATATGTTTTCATTTTGACCAGCTGGTACAATTCCATATTTAGTACTCACTATATGAATTTAATACACTGCAGGTCAGTTCTTGAACTTCACATGACTACCAAGTCTGATGTGTATGCATTTGGAGTAGTTCTTGCCGAGCTCATTACTGGACTCCGTGCACTTATCCGGGATAACAAAGAAGCCAACAAGATGAAGTCAATAATCTCAATTGTAAGAGTCCTTGCGAGCACTTAGAATGTCTTGTGTGGTTATTTTTGTGGTTTGCATGCTAACTTTCAGCAAGGTTGTATTATAATAAAATAAAATCAAGAAATACATCATTCTGTGAACAGATGAGGAAAGTCTTCAAATCAGAAGATCTAGAGAGCTCATTGGAAACAATTATAGATCCTAACTTGAAGGACAGCTATCCCACAGAAGAAGTGTGCAAGGTTAGTGAAAATGCATATAATACTGTTCGCTTAAAGGTATCGGTTAACTGAATCTTTCCTTTCTCTATTCCAGATGGCAAATGTTTCAATGTGGTGCCTAAGTGAGGATCCATTGAATCGGCCTGAGATGAGGGACATCATGCCAACTCTGTCTCAAATCCATCTCACCTCTATTGAGTGGGAAGCATCACTTGGAGGTGATGGCGAAGTATTTACTGGTGTTCCTATGGTAGATGAATCAAACAGCAGCACACTTTTGGCATTTAGAAGGAAAGCACACTCCTTTTAATTTTATTTGAAGGAGAAAGGTCCTCGCACCGCAGTTTGTGAATTTATTGATTCATTATGAACTACTGAAGGGTTGCCTTTTTATATTTGGCTCTCCTTGCAATTCTGTTCTCAAGGACATTCACATCCATGTTACTCACAACTACACGTACATACATATATATATATATATATGTTGTTCTTTCTTGATTGAGCTGTAATAATCTGTTGGCAGGCTGAAAACTATAGGGAAACGATCAATGATACTAATGATGCATTATTGTAAAGTTGTACTGTTGAGTTGAATGCAAGACTATATACCAACTTCAGTTGTTGATGTCCACCACTCATGTGTCCAGTACGAAAGTTGAGATTGCATTTGGAAGTAGTAATGAAAATTGCTCGTTTCAAAGCATTCGTACCATTAGTCTATGCTTGAAATAAAACTTGTTACGCCTGGTTTTTTTTGTTCTGGATGCTGTACAGATTGGATTGATCGTCTGTTTGGTGTAGCAACACGAAGTAATCTGTAACAAACAAGATGGAGAATGTGAACTCTGCTACAGTTCCTGTGTCTCTTAAACACTATCTTTCTCGGTCCTAACTACATATCCATGTAGGAAGGGTCTCTTAGGGTGTTGTTGGATGTTGGCACCTCACATGAATACGTGATGTTCTTAAGGGTTAGTAAAAGATAACTATGCATGCTAGTCAGGACGCAAGAGTGTTGTTTGGGCCATTCACATGTTGTTGTCCATGTTATCCATGGTCACTGCTTTGTACATACTTACTCCATCATAAAATAATTGCATGTCTTTCGTCTAAAAGAAATAACTGCATGTTTCACATCCTAAGAAGTCAATTAATGTTATGTTTAACTTGATTTATAGAAAATATTATTGACATTTAGATATGTTTATAATTAAAAATACATCACATGATTTATTTAATGATGTTTATCTAGTCTTATAATAATATTATTATATATTTTGTATGTATTTAGTCAAACTTGAGTTTGGTTACTTCTAAGGATGCAAATGATTATCTATTTTAGGGCGGAGGGAATATATAATATAATGTTATTCACCTGTCTCGATCTTGAAGTGTGTGTATTAAAACTTGTACTCCCTCTGTTTCAAATTGTAGTTCACTTTTGGCTTTTTTTAGATACATTGATTTTGTTATGCACCTAGTTATACACTATGTCTAGATACATAGTAAATCAAATGAATCTAGAAAAGCCCTGCAATTTGGAACGGAGGGAGTACCCCTTAAAATAGATGCAGGCCGGAGGCCGGCGGGTCACACTCACACCAGTAGTGCTTTATTTTTCATGTCCGGCACGGACAACAGGACAAGCAGTAGTCGACACTTGTTGAATCTCAGCACTCTAGAAATATGAAACTGGCCAAACTTCACATCACATATATAATTCGATAATGGTCCACCATGTATGTGCAGTACGTTGAGCTTGTTATCTTGCGCCATTTTCTATCCACGCAGACTTGTTCAACTTTGCCGCCTAGTTCACATCCTTCAACTACGCGACGTCGTCATGCACTCATGCAT
Source organism: Hyparrhenia diplandra (assembly GCA_015847255.1). Classification (NCBI taxonomy): domain Eukaryota; kingdom Viridiplantae; phylum Streptophyta; class Magnoliopsida; order Poales; family Poaceae; genus Hyparrhenia; species Hyparrhenia diplandra. Next base: position 28,650 of record JADLZK010012936.1, read on the forward strand.
CCAGAGAATGTCCTGCACCATGGCCGGCTGCATTTCTATATGAATACCAAGTCTAATGTGTATGTTTGAATTGTTCAAGATAAATGCAAAAGTCAAACCTGATTATTTCACGACTGGGAATTGCATTCAGCTTCAATTCAACATTTCAGTTTAGATCCCGAGACAAGTTGAGAGGACCCTTTATACATACAAAACACCTAGAACTAGAAGGAATAAGCAAGACAAATATTTTTTTTACAAATAAACTTACAAAACCATGTTAGTAAACTTCCTCCTGTTTTGATTTTTGTAGACACATTGCCTTTTACTACATATCTAGAATAATTCTAGAAAAAGCCTAAAATGCCTTATAATTTGGAATAGAGAGAGTATTTGTTTACTTGGTTGTGCTTTGGATGATGTACCAGAGAGACTATCATTAGCGATGAGTATCATTAGTCTATACTTAAAAAACACCTGTCATGCCTGAGATTTTTGGATGTTGTTGTAGCAACATGAAGTAGATCGATCTAGTTTCCTAACGAACATGATGAAAACCGTGAACTCTACTACAGTTCCTCTATATTTTTTCTTGAAGGGAATCAGGATCGATCAAATATACTGAGCTTTTATCGGAACAAAACAAAACTTCCTTTAGGATACAAAGAATGAAACAAAGAAAATCATTGAAATTACACATAGGTTTCTATCCATGTTAATATGGTGGCTGACTACATAATAAGCCCAACTCAATCAGCTTTCATGAGAGGGACGCAACATCCTTGAAGGGGTTGTTGTCCGGCATGAGACAATACATGAACTCCACCAAAAGAAGTTAAATGGCATAATTTTCAAAATAGATTTTGAGAAAGTTAGATGGCCATTCTTGCTACAAACACTGCATATGAAAGGCTTTTCACCCAAGTGGACCGAATGGGTTGAAACCTTCATTATGGGTGGAAGTGTAGCAATTAATGTAAATGATGAGATTGGCCACTTCTTCCAAACAAAGAAAGGCCTTCATCAAGGAGACCCACTAGCTCCTCTTTTGTTCAGTATTGTTGATAGAGCCAAAGAAGATGGGTAGATTAGTGGAGTGGTGCCACATCTAGTAGATGCTAATTTATCAATCCTGCAATATGCTGATGATACAATTCTCTTTATGGACCATGATCTAGAGAAAGCTCAAAATATAAAGTTATTACTTTATGCTTTTGAGCAAGCATCAGGTCTTAAAATAAACTTCCATAAAAGTGAATTGTATTGCTTTTGGCGAGGCCCAGGAAGTAATGCTGCGCTTTTTGGATGTAAATCTGGGGACTTTCCTATGACTTACTTAGGAATTCCTATTCATTTTAGAAAGCTAAGGAATGTGGATTGGAAAAAGGTAGAAGAACGTTTTGAGAAGAGGTTGAGCAGCTAGAAAGGGAAACATCTAACACTGGTTAACTCAGTAATGAGCAGTTTTCAATTGTACATGATGTCTTTTTTTTGCAATTCCATGAGGGGTGTTGAAGAAATTGGATTAATTCTGCTCTAGATTCTTTTGGCAAAGCGATAACCAAAAAGAGAAAATATTGTCTAGGAAAATGGAGCATACTTTGTCAACCAAAAGCACAGGGGTGGTTAGAAATTCATGACCTAGACATTAAAAAAAAAGGACACTTCTTAGTAAATGGCTTTTCATGTTACTCAAAACAAATGGGACATGTCAGCGTTTAATTCAAACCAAATATTTAGGCTCCCAACCCTTATCTCAGGCTTATTGGAAGAATGGAGACTCACATTTTTGGCCTAGTTTGATGAAGGTGAAATGAGACTTTCTTTGTTTTGGATCCTTCATCATCAAGGATGGATTCCAAGTGAGATTTTAGGAGGATAAGTAGCTTAGAAAATCACCTCTAAGGGAACAGCATCCTTGGTTATACAATATTGCTTGACATAAGCAAGATACCGTAGCTGAGATCTTTAGTGCATCACCTCTAAATATTTCATGGAGACGTGATTTCATTGGTCCTAAATTAGCAGCCTGGAATGAACTATATCCTCGCATTGCTAACATTTTGCTAACATAAGAGCCTGATGTGTTCCAATCGAATTTGGACCAAAGGGACAGTTCTCGGCGAAATCACATTACTCAGCTCTAATTTGTGTAGATCTTCCCAACTTAAACAAAATTATTTTGGAAGTTAAAGATTCCTCTAAAAATAAAAAATTTCTCCGGTATCTCCATAGAGGAGTGATTCCAACAAAGGATAACTTAGCCAAACGCAATTGGCATGGCAAAGTGAAAAGTGTTGCTTTTGTCACAAAAAAATGAGACAATTAAACACCTTTTCTTTGAATGACGTTTTTGCTCGTATGATTGGGCCTACATAAATATTGCTTTTGGTCTTACTCAACCTCGTAGTATTCCTCGTATGTTTGGGAGTTGGCTACAGGGGTTTTGGGAGGATTTTAAAACCTTTAGTTCTAGTGGGAGTAGCAGCTACTTCTTGATCGCTTTGGTTATGCAGAAATAATTTGGTTTTGGAAACAAAACATTGTTATTCTCCTGTGCAAGTGGTATCTTCGGTTATCCATTAGCTTTGTACATGGGCTATGCTTCGTAAAACATCCTTCACAGGCTTTGCTTGTGGCGGCATCGCAACAATTGGCGCAAATGGTCATCTTGCTTTTTTTTCCGTGCATATGGGTGGCGATCTAGTCTTAGTACCGATAGCCATTAGAATACCAGACTTTTTTTTTGTTTTGTTTAGGCTGTGTGCTTTTTTTGTAGAGGCCGGGAGTGGGTTTGCGATTGCTCTATCAACTTAGATGGAATGATTGTGAATTAATAAAAATCCTTCCAAAAAAAAAAAAAAAAAAAATATCCATGGCCTAATTTGAGGATCATAAGCTCCTTTTGCCCCAAGAATAACTTGGGCAAAGTAAGACTTGAAGTGCCTCTTGCCGGATTGGAGTGAAGGTGGAACTTTCCCGAAGACTGCATCTTTGAAACTAACCAAATACCCAACACATATAAGTAATTAGCTCCATGAAGAAAGGTATGTTTAGTTGGTTCCTGAAAGTTCATATGGTTAACCCCAAGGAGTTCTAGATATTCATTGCAAAAAGACATTCTAGAAAAAAAAAATGTTGTCAGGGCTTTTCTCAGAGAGAGACTGCATTGAACACAATTGTAGTCTTCTAAGGACATATTTTTCAATTCGACCGCAAGTTCAAGATTTGTGTTTAAGTGCCCAAAAGAACCCTCTTGTCTTGATTGAAGGCTTTCCAAAGCCAAAGAGTAGGCTCAATGACCAATCAAATGTGCATAGGATTTATGTGAAGAGAATACAAAGGAGTTCTAGGTATACACTCATACGCCTGAAGCCTCCACCAATTGCACAACATTAAATTGCGCCCTAGAGTCCAGGCGTTGAAAAACTTCTATTGACAGAGGCAAATGGAAAAGGCCATATAGGGTCCGATCTTGGCAAGCTTGTTGAAGCGACATATGTTTGTTTTTATCATAAGAGTAAATCTCTGACAAAGTGTTTTCCAAATCTAACCACTCCAAAGAGCTCCCCAAAGAAAATAAATAGAGCAATCTCTAACTGTCATATTAGACAACCCTTTATAGGAACCAAAAACCTCATAATATCACGCCACTAGAAAGATCCATGGCTAACAAGAATAGGTAGCCGGCCAATGACATAGTACTTGTCCCAAATAAGATTCACCCAAGATTCACCACCCCTAAATCACCACTCTCTTTATAAACACAAATCAATTTCCATGTAGCCTTAGGAGTAGCCTTATTATTGGATATCTTTAGACCCAATGCCTTATTATGGATATCAGAACCTCTCTTCAAACAATGTTTTCTGAATTTAATAATTCGCTTGACAGTAGTCTTAGGTAGCACAAAAGTGCACATAGTAAAAGTAGGCAGAGCGGTAAGGACTATATTAGTTAACTCCAAATGTCTTGATTGAGGAAAGAAGAAATACTTGCTACAAGCCTTTTGAAACCATTAACCAAGGGCTAGAAATTAGCTACAATCGGCTTAGTCAAGATTAAAGGTAACCTAAGACAAGTAAAAGGTAAACATCCATTTGAAGATCCAAAAGTGTTGGCTAAAGAATATTGTTAGGAACCATCATTGATTTGCTATCGTTAACCTTTAGTCTAGTAGAATCAACTAAGGAATTTAATTAGTAGAGAGTTGAAGAAAAACAACTATCTTGCATCCCCTTCCATAAAAATAAGTGTCATCAACATATAGAAGGATTGGAAAGTCCTAACATTGCAATGAACTCACTAGCAAAGAGAGCAGGGGGCCCTGTCTTTGGTTGAGTTTAAGTGGGTTTTGAAAAATACGGTGCAATAATGACAAGAATGGGTGAAGAGGATCCCCTTGTCTAGCTCCCATCTTACATTGAAAATCTTCCATGAGATACCATTATAATTAAGATTAAGTTCATCCACTATAACCATTTTGTAGAAAAGCCTCTATGTCGCATGATCCTGAAGCATAAGTTGGTGTTCAAACTTGTCAAAAGCTTTCTAAAATCAATCTTAAGAATTAAAATTTCTTTTATGGACCAATGACGTTATTGTGCATACTACATGGACCAAGGCAAACAATCTTGCATAGATATGGCTCTTATGAAACCATGTTGTTTTTTTGTGTATAATAGATGGTATGCATAACTATAGTCTATAGGACAATTTTTCGTTGAAATCTACATATAGGTCTAAAATCTAAAAACCGACAACATCATACTTTGCAAACACATATTGTCGGCATAAAAAAAAAAAAAAACATTACAGAGGTTGTAAAATCTTGACAAATTATAGTCCAATGTTTCTTCACAAAGTCAGTATTAAAGTCATCAGGCCTAGGATTGGAACTTTATCTAAAGGCAAAGACATCATAACTTGATCAAACTCTTGTTTATAAAAGGAATATGCAGAATAGTGATGTCCAGAAAGTGATTTAATAGGTCTTCTAGGTTGAATAGAACTCTAGTGAAGCAAGACTAGGCTTGGTCGGGTTCAAATCGGCTAGGCCAAATTTGGTAGGTAGTGTCGACAAAGTGTTGTTTCGTGATATGAGCGCTTTTGCTATTTGATTTGAAGCACGAGACCAATCTTTACGTGTGAAAAATGACACATAGGTAGTGCCATATTAAGCCCTCTAGAATGCAAGTACGCCATGTGTGTGTTGAGTCCACCATTAGTAATGTGAAATAGTTGATGGTGATGAGGTCATCCCCGTTTGTGGATTTGTAGACGACACTTCTCCTCAAGCAATGTGTCGAGGCAAAGCTTGCATTGTATTTTTGAATCAGTCTTAAGGAATTGCTTAGCCACTCGACATTGTAGATACGAGTGTCGAAAACCCTAGGACCAAAATAGTTTGGGTACAGAGAAGGGGATTTATTAGCCTAACTAGCGATAATTGCAGTATGCATCATCATGGAAGTTGTGATTGTTCATCATGTTTGTCATCAAGGTAATCGAGCCATCATCATGATGGTTATGCCTACCATATTGTGACAATTGTGGTTGTGATCATGGCAGTCACAGATGACATCATAGATCCTATCATGGTTATCATCATCATTGTAGTGATTGCGATCATTCTTGACATTAGCTTGGGCCATGACACACCACAATGCTTTCCTACAAATCACGATTATTACCAAGTCAGTTATAGATTGAAGGTTAGGTAATGAGGCACCATTACTTCTAGTGGAAGGGGTTGTTGCAAAGCCCCCTAGTTCTCTCGGTTCTCATATGAAGGACATTGATGCACTCGCCACCCTCCACCCCATCTCCCGTGTCTTGGCATAGTGCTCCCGCATAGAGCTCCCCGCTTTTTCTATGGCATATTCATCCATGAGGACTATCACACTCTTGATGGTGTCATGAATTGTGATGTCCTCTATGACTAGAGTGTTCTAAAGTAGTTCTATGAAGGCAATTAGATTCTAACTAGCATGTGGAAACATCGACACATCATTGACCTTGCACTCTATGAGCTATTTGTGGACGTTGCAGCCTTGGTGACACATTTTGTTGAGGCGCCGAGCTTGACTTGACCGGTGATTGAACTCGCCTACTCTATGTCAATTCTTTCTTTCCATTTCGTGGTTTGTCCAAGGTGGCATTAAGATGTGCCTCCTCATCTTGAAGACAAGCTACTTGCTTCACGGGAGGGGGACAAGCGTGTTGATGATTTGAGTATTGGGAGGATGCTACCAACCATGAAAACATTTTGAGAAGCGCATTAGGGTCCATGGATGGATTTCTCGGCCTTTCCGAATGGTAGGGAGCCAAGTATTAATGGCCAAATGGGCGGACGACCCTGTTAGCATATTGTGTTGTTCCTACCCATGGGCTATTCCCATGGCCCAAGCACAGCCCTACAAGGGTTTAACCGAAGTTGGGACAGCCTCGAAGGCCCAAAGGGCCTACCTTACGGTGTTTCTAGGTGGGGTCAGCCTACGTGTTGTCATTGTGTCGCCGGGCGAGGCCAGCGTCGCCTTTACATGCGCCCCTCCGTCCGGCAGGTCGACCGCTCCCCTATGCTCATGAGGAGGAGAGGGAAGTCATGGTTGCTTTGGGGAGGGGAAGTCAACGGGGAAAAGCGAACCACAAAAGGGGAGGGGATGAGGAAGTCGCACCCAATGACGACGGAGGGTAGGGATGGAAGTTACGACCATCGGGAGAAGGGAGCCATGCTCGTTGGGGAGGAAAGTTGCGATGACACTCTCGAGGGAAGGTGAGGGAAGCCGCAGCCTCTCGGCCAAAGAGGAGGGAGCACGAGATGTGGTAGTGGGTGGATATTAGTTTAGGAGAATAGGAGTTGGGGGAGTGGCCCAGGGATGGCCCTTCCATTGGGCCAGATCGGCGCGGCACAACGGCCACCGGGCCATGCCATGCCTGACCCATCCATGGGTTGTGCTCAACTGCTTCTAAGCCTTGGGCCATTTGACACAAAGGTGAACACTACAAAAAGTGCGACCTTCTTTCTCATTTTTATTGTGATAACTGATCAATTTATCATTGATGCATCATGTTTGAAGATGTTTGTTGGGTGTGTAATAAGTAGAAATCATCATAAACAAAGGGTACTGATATCGACCGACGAATGCTATCTTGTTCTTTGGCAGCCAGCAACGACATCTTGTATATAAACTCTTTTCCTTTTAATACAAAGATACGCACACTTGTGCATATTCGAGAAAAAAATGAACGCTGTCTTGTTATGAAAAGCTCTACCATAGAATAGGGGTTGTACATGTTCTGGTAAATGCGACTATGTCGCATCTGTCTTGTATTTACCTTTGCCACAAGAAATGAATTGTGCACAAAACCTGAGAACTAAGTCTGAGCATTCCAAGGTTAACGAACAGATCGACAACATATATTGGAAGAAGACTTCAAAACTTTACAGTTGTCTCAATTTCAGTAACTACAAAATACAAACCAGACTGAAACTAACTACCATTGAGCACGAGGGTGCAACCATAATAAGCTAAGGTGAACCTAAACTTGTGTTGGTTCTGATGGAGCAGGCGCCATTTGTTGCTTCCTGGCATCCACTTGCTCAGACCTCTTGGCCCAAAGGACACTATACAGACCACCAACCATGATTACTCCACCTAAGATACTGCAGGGGACATGAGGAGTTTCGGTTACAATGCAAATTGTAAATCATCACCATCGTTTAAAGAAAATGAAGGGTAATACGGAACTGCATACCTTCCCAGGGTAACCGCTTCTCCGAGAAACAAAGACAGAATTATTGTGACAAGCAAGGTTATTGGCATTGTCATGGCCAAGAAAAACAGGTCCACTTTTTTCAATGACCCATACTTGCATATAATACGCAACTCCTGAGACAAGTATTCCCTGTATCATGCACGTTTCAGAAGTTTGAGACATGCTAGCATCACATTCAGATTATATTGGTCGTGCTCTACTGACCAGAGGTCATTCAGAAAATTCCGGTCGTGCTCAATAAATATGTGCCAATATGTGCTTTACTCTCTTAAACCCAAAGGCAATACAACTACTACTTAATAGCAGTAGTACAGTAGTAAAATTCTTTTCAAATCCGTGTGGTTAGAAGTGTTGCATGTGAACCTTAGTTTGAGAGGAGCTTGGGAGAAGTGGTGAACCTCAGTTTGAGAGGAGCTTGGGAGAAGTGGTTGAGAAATCAGAACTACCTCGTCTGTTGCTATCCAAAAACATACATTTGGAACACAATCTGAAAACATATTGAACTTACAGAGTACAGCACAGCAAGAAGACGTATATCCAGCGCTATCTTCCATTTTGAAAAATCCCTCTCAGCTGCTAGGGCGATGAAGAAACACTGAATTGTTGCAAAGATCATCTGGAGAGTTGTGTTGAGCAGCTTCGATGGATATGCTTCCAGCATAGGCCCCTGAGAAACAATTACTGTGTAGGTAAATATCATGAGCAAACAAAGACTGACATTTGAGCTGCATCTGCTATAATCACTGAACATTAAAATAAATGAAGCTTCAGGACACATTCTTACCTGAAGAACTGTCCAAAGAGCCCACGATGTAGTTGATAATGTCGTCAAGAAAATTCCAAATATCCAAACCTTTTTAGGATGTGCAGTAACCCCAGCATGGGAGTTACTTGTGTGATGAAAAGGGCTATGGTGGATGAATGATCTGAATGCAGGTCCTTGGTAAAATGCAAGCACGATTACGCCTGCAATGCTAAACAATACGCCTGAAGCTTTTGCAATCCCATGGAATCTCTTCAAGTTCAAAGTCTCCATCCTATGTCAATTATAAAATTATGAATGTTCGAAAAGTTTGTCTGGTTAGAAACACAAAAAACATGCTGAACTCATAACTTTTCTAGATCATTCACAAAATGTTCACTCAAGATATGACAGTGTCAGCACTCATCTCAAGATGTAACCATCATCCATTTGTGTGACCGTCACTTTATATAATTTTTCATATTACGCATTTTTCTGAAATGAAACTATATCTAAAACATACATTAAGATTCTTTTGTTAGAGAGATTCAAGTGCTTTTGTCTTGCTGCTTTGCATGTAACTGTTACTTTGGTACTAACAGTATGTGCTGGAGTTGCAGGGCTAGTATGGGTGGGTGATTTCCTAACTTCCTATGGTAAAATGAATAGAAGTAAAACTCCTGCAAAATCTTGGCATGTGCCAACAGGAATCCTACAGTAATCTAAGAATCAAGATTCATCTTTCTGGATTCAAAATTGTTCTGACTTGATGTCATATAAGCTGGATCTTATAGGATATTATGGCATTATGCACAAGGAAAACTATAGAAGACAAGGTACAGCTTGTGCTCTGCCTTGTTTAGTCCAAAATTAGAATCCTCGAAACCGTGTATTATGTGTCCAGAATTCCAATCTTGTTACAAGGAAATAATGGAAGTATGTATGAAAATGGAGATGCTCACCCCAAAAAGAACAGCCAGAAAGAAAGCCACAGCAGGCAGGAGGTTAAATATCGCAGATGATGATGTTGCTGAAGAATAACTGAGACCAAGGCCATATATGTTTATTGCTCCAGCAATCCTGAAATAAAAAAAAAAATGTGCAACTTTGCGTTAGGCAGAAGCCATAAGTGAATTCACTTTTATTGTATCAACTCGATGTAATAATTTTGAATATCCTTCCTTTATTTATATAAAAAGATGCAATTATTAGTGACTTTTTTTTTCTCTTACATGCAGGCTGCGTACCATTGTTTCGGGAAAGTCACAAACTGAACTGAGGAAAACTCGCTAAATAGTACTACCATTTACTAACAGAACAATCCGTTGATCTAAAGTAGCGAACTTCTGCACATATCAACAGAGCATGCATAAACATAGATAAACAGAGCATTCATAAGCCGAATCCATAAGGGCACGCTAATGTTGTATTTTGTTGGTTGTTATTTTAAGTATATATATATATACATAAATATTTAAGTAGATTCTAAGTATTGGTGGAGAAGAAAATTAAGGAAGGAATTATTAAATCCTGCACTTCAACCCAGAAAAGAAGAGAAATGAACACAAGACTGAGCTGGGAACTCCACAGTTTCGCACAGAGGAGCCAAGGTGTGCACTCAAACGAAGTCATAGCATAGGTGCCTGACAGGAGCTTCCAGAACAATAGATTACAGAACATGTGTGGTTAAACATGAAGAGACAAAACTACTATTGCTTTAATTTTTTGTGACCATACTATTTCTTTATTCATTGAAAGCAGCGTAAGTATAAACAGGTTGATAACCGTTGGTGTTCCAAATAAATCTCAGGTCATAGCCGATGAAATCAAATAAATAAGAATGACTTCAATCTTCACCTACCCATATAGTGCATGAAAAACAATTTCAGAGAGACTTTGAATGACAGCGGCGGAGCAGTTTTTCCTGCAAATAATAATTTCAGAGAGACTTTGAATGACAGTGTCATGCAAGCAGCTAGCTAGCTATGGAACAAGCAAGAGTCGTATTGATTGATTACCTTTCAAGCACAAAAGCAATGGGCACCAAGAAGAGAATACCAGTCAGATGCCTGTAGAAAACAAAGACCGACGTGCTCATGCCTTCATCGAAAGCACGCTTGGTTACTATCTGCATGCCTCCATATATAGCCCTCAGGAGAAATGCAACCACGAAAGCTGCTCTGTTGCCCATTTCTACAGGCCTAGAGTGATCGTCTGTTGGGACTCCTGGACATGCATCGTTTTTTTATATAATCGAGCAGAGAAGATTTTGGGAATATGTTGGTGGCTTTTGGTAATACAAAAGCGGGGGAGACCCTTTTCTCTAAAAAAAAAAGATTTTGGGAATATATATATATGGCAGCTACTGTCACAAAGGAGGAGTATATATATATATGCTATGCACACGCATATGATAGAATTCGCTCGTCTGAGGTCTCAGGCAATGGGTTTCTGCCTCTGGGGTCCGTCTATTGTCTTTTTGCTGTTGAGCGGACGTAAGCACAGCACCAAGATAAGCATGACTGGTGTGGCCAGCAACATTGCCAGGCTATTTGCAAAACCAGACACCTGTATAATAGCATCTCATATATTTACTCAACGATGGTGGATTCTTGCTATAGCACAATGCAGCGTCCTTTGGCGTCAGCCAGCATACATCAACTTGATAGGTACGAAATGACCCACTAACAAGATTAACATCAAACTTGATAGTACTATGTAGGGACCATACAGGTTGCCTGCAGTTTGATGACTGCAAACAATAGATTTCGATATTCAGTCGATTCTGACGCAAAGACAGTGTTCCTGTAAAAGCAGCACATTGTGAGGCTCAGAATTTATTCCAGTTAAATAACTATACGGCGTCTACTTTAAATTTTGAAAAAGTACAATCTGGCCAAGAACATCCACTACCCATCACTTTCCAAGGTGACCACGAGAAATGATTATGAATGTAAGAAAGGTTGAAGAAATGGCTAATGTGACCTTGGTTGGTGGCTAATAGGGTCGCTCAAATTAACTTGCGCCAGGTTGTGGTGCCGCATGATTTTCTTCAGCACATATATTGTCATCATCATCATTAATACTAGGAGGGATCTCCGCACGTTCTCCGGTAGGTATGAAGAAGAAATATAAATGAGTTAGGATTTGCCTAGTTGAACAACTAGCATGTTGAGATATATAGCTTGTGGGGGCATTGCTTAGTAGGTTGTCCCTGTATGTTAGCCATTTTCCTTGCTTGTGGCAGGTATGTTACTCTTGAATGCCTGTGTGTGTGTAGATTTTATACCCTTGTTCCTTAACTTGCTAATCAAGCTAACCTGGACCAATACATACAGTGATATACTCAAGATATTGAAGGCCTAAATTTTGTCCCAGATTATAATTAAAGTAGTTTGCACTGGTCAACCCTATAAATATGTGCCTGTCTCTTTATTAAACATTTAAACTGCAGCCATGGATGCAGCCATGATATCCCTCCGGGCTGGTATTAGAAGTCGTTTAGGACAACGACACGGTCTCCAAAACACAACTTTGACCTCTTGTTATTATAAAAATATTTATAGAAATATGATATATGTATACTTTTATCAAAGTATTTTTTTAAGACAAATCTATTCGTATAATTTTCATATTTACAAACTCAACAACTTAAAAGTTATTGATGATTTATATTCCCAATGTTTGACCAAAACCTTGTCCAAAACGACTTCTAATACCAGCCTGGGAGGAGTATGTGTCTACCTCTTTATTAAACATTTACCCGACTTTTTACATTTTAGTCACTCCCCGACTTTTTAGTCACTCCTATTTAGAGTTTAGTTCACTAAAAGTGACTAAAAATAGTCAGATAAATTCTAGGAGTACCCTGATTTTTACATTTTAGTCACTCATTATCTTTTTAGTCCCCTCTATTTAGGGTTTAGGTCACTAAATTGACTAAAAATAGGGGTGACTAATTTTAGTCACCCCAATCCAAACAGGGTCTAAGGGGGTGTTTGGATTGGTAGTCACTTTTAGTCACCTAAACTCCAAACAGGGGCCAGGGGGTGAATAAATTATAAAAGTCGTGGTACCCCAACTTATGGTGACTAAAGTGACATCTTTATTTCTTGTACCACATGCCTAGTTTTATCTCTCTCCTCCCTCTTTTTTCTCCTCTCTCTCTCTCTCTCTCTTATTTGGTCCTTTTAGTCCCTCCAACCAAAGGAGGGGTGACTAAAGTTTTAATCACATGAGTAACAACCCAAACAGGCTCTAAGTAATTAGTTTGGAGTAGGTTGGTTAATTAGTCTTTTGTCCAGACATAAAAATTGTTTGGATATCTTATATTTGATCAGGACGGGGTGAGTGAGTACATGAAGATCCAAAACAATGCAGAGTTCTACTCTATTTTTGTTCCTTTTTTAATTGTGATTACCCAAGTCCTAAGTGGAATATTCATGGTCTAGATCAATTGCTAGGCTAACCTGGACAGCAAATGCATTACACAATATTTCAGTCATGAAAACATCCATCCATATTAAACGCACTAGCGGTATGCATGTGCACCGATCGACTAGAAAGGTACTTTTTCCTCTTTTTTTTTCTCAAGGAAGAAAGAAGAAGAAACGTGTGCATTCAGTCAGTTTGGTGACTTGACCAGATGCTATAAGCTATGACACCCTCATCCATTGGCATCTTCACAAAGAATGGATGAGAAAGCATTCTGCATGAATTATTCAGTCCAATACTGTGTACGGCTTCGATAGTAACCATCCGTAGTGAGAGATGTACGTGTAACACTATCCCCATGAGCTACTTTGATGCCGCACTTTGGGACAGTCTAGCATCGCTATCGGAAAGCATCAGCCCCACTGTGTTGAGAGGGTAAAATCACGGCTTCATCCTTGCCTGATACTTTGAATTGGAATGAATAATGGATGAATAGTCTAGGTGTGAAAGTGAAAGTGAAAGTTTTGAGTTAGTGTTCTATCCTGGAATGAGCTTTCTCGACATTGTCATTGTGGAAATCAAATGGATACGGCTTAATAAGTCCTTAGGATGTCGTATATATATGTTCATCATGTAGGTGGCATAATTATTGATACATGTCTTAGGACTTTGGTACATGACCGACCATGACTTTAAAGGGATGTTGTTTATCCATCAGTATCATCATGTACGTTGCAAGCTAATAATCAATACTAGTATAATATTTGTATGAGAAATGAAATTATTCTACCAAATTTAAGGAATGAACCCATGATGCACACTTAGAATGGGTTGATTTCCCAAACCAAACACTGTATAAATTGATGTGGAGTACAACACAAATTGTACTGAGTCTAGACCTATTATATCTTTAGGATTATATATCTTTATCTCTAACTACACGAATCTATACTTTTAACATTATATATGGAGCAAAGCGGATGATTACCACTGGATTTTAAATCTTGTGTTTTTGTCGTCCTCTATTGTACCTTCATCAACTGCATTTTTTCGGGATGGCTTGGCACTTACACTAAAAGGGGACCCATGTAGCTGTAGCACCCTTGGTGCCGAACCACGTCTCTCCCTGGTCACTGGTTCCGAGTCCACTAACATCTATGAGTGCTGGAACAACTTTTCTTTTCACAGCTTAGAAAAAGTGAGTTGATGATTCTGGTGGTGGTGGCATGCATTACACGCTTATTTTGCCTCCTTTAGAGGAAAGGGTGTGTATGCATTTGTATATGTGCAAGGGTCTTATATAAATTCATTGCTTTATGATATTGATGTAGAATTCTATAATTATATATTAACAGAAGTTAGAAACTAACTATAAGGTTACTTTGATAGATATTATTACGGTTTACTTTTTATTTTGAATAATCCTTGGCAACGCATATGAGTACCAAAGTTGTAACAATTATAATTACTCAAAGAATAGCTGCAGCTCAATTGGTCTGCAGCTGCCAATAATTATATCACCTTCTCAAAATTTTGAAAATCTTCAAAACAAGTATGACCGTTTTTTTTTCATGGCAATTATATAGCGTCACTTCCGTTCCAAATTATAAGTCGTTTTTGACTTTTTTGGTTCATCCATTTTGCTATGTATCTAGACATATTATTATATCTGATACGTATCAAAACGACTTATAATTTGGAACCGATAGAGTAATAAGCACCATCAAACAATCCAAATCTGTAAACCAGCTTTCACATCGTATGTGAGTTTGGGATAGAGGGAGTACTCTTTTTTTCTTTGGTTCGTTGCAGTACATAAATTTAAAGAATAGAGAAGCTATCTTGCATTGTTTCGAGATATGCCAAGGTCTCTCGCCAATAACCTCAAAGCATATATATATAGTACTTCCTCTAATCCAAATTGCAAGATATTTTGACTTTTCTAGATAATATATAGCTTGTGCTATGTACTTAGATATACATATACACTGTAAAAGAAATTAAGAGTCGTCCTTATACCCTGGCAAGCTATGCCCAACTTTCAAGCTTGGGTTTCCAGTATTGCCAATGTAAATATCATCATTACTTCCTGGGAAGTGCCCAAAGAATATAGAGACTATAAACTTTGTGAATGGAGTCTCGTAGAAATCTTGAGAGAACAATTGGTTTGAATCAACAAAGATTCAAGATACAGTTGGGAACAATCAAGTGGGTCCATTTCAGGGATGAAGGTACCAAACCAACACTCGGATGCAATAATTAAACATTAAAAACATGATGTTGGCATTAATTATGATAGCCTGCAAATGCATGGTGATGTTGTAGCCCTTTTCCCATGGAGTATTCCAAGGTTTACATAGAGAATTGACATGGAACAAAGTATAAGGTTTGAAAACTGAATAGCCTCTCAAATCATGAAGGTCCGAAAAGGATTTTTTGGGTAGGATGATAGATCACACAAGTGATGGAACTAATCGAAACCTAGGGATAGATGGCTAGGCTTGCTGGTAAACTGAGATTGTAACCTAATCTAATACACAACTCTGGTTTGAAAATGTTACTTGTTTCTATTAGCTTGCATCATTAAAACAGTTTCCCCTCTATGGCGAAGCCCCTAGCTTTCACATCCTTGTTTATCTTGTTTTTGTGCCATCATGCTCATCATCAAAATGGATCAGCTGAGAGAAAAACATCGCCATATTATAGAAGTTGGGCTGTCCTTATTGTCACACGACTTTGGACCGTTGAAGCAGTAGAACATGGAAAAGTAAACAAGGCTTCACAGCTAAAACACAAATATGTGAACCAATGCCAATCAAAAAAAAAATCAAAAGGCAAATAGGTCAAGCCATTTCTTTTTATTCCAAGAACTGGAAAATGGCAGCTCTAGTGGGCACTCAATCCTGATTCAGATGAGTTTGTGCAGTTGCTATACTGCTTCTAAGGTCACGCAATGCTTATCAACAAAACTATTAATCATACAGAGGACTACACAATAAAAAGAACTAGTGTACTTCTCAGAGAACTAAAGAATAGTAAAACATAAAACACATCAGAGTATAACTAGGCATTGCTTGAAGTCACTGAACAAAATGCAAGCAGTTTCTTATTCCATGTTCAAAATCAAAGAATTACGATAAATATTGAGCCATCAATCATAAGTGCTGGAATACACAACAGAAGGGATTGGAAAATAGGAAATTGTAGTTATTTACCTTGATTTCTGGCTTTTTCGTTGGTTGGGAAGTGCCACAGAACAAAATACCTACTATTGCAGCATGAGTGTTTGTAGCATACATGGTTTGCACCTAGCGCCTACCACGTGCTGTAGACCTGCACCTCCTCTATGGCTGCACTACCAGAGTATCGTGCTGCCCTTGTTGACGAACCATGCCCACTTTTGAAGCCTGGGTTCTACCAAGGCCATGAATCCATGTGCACCGTCCTGCACTAGCCCTAGTGAGGTTGTGTGTCATTGCAAAAGTTGCCTACTCATGTCATTGGTGGTGAAGGGCCGCCACCAGGTTCCTGCAGGAGCAGGATTGGAGATTTAGAGGGAAGGCAAGTGCTGCTAGTGTTCGGATCTGGACAGGGAACAAATGGATAGAGGGCAGAGTGGAATGGCTAGGATGCAATTTCACCAGTCATCAACTTCCACATCATCAACCAAATAATATTCATCAGTCATCATCTTCCAGGTCTTCAACCTCCTGCAGTTCTTCAGCCATCCTATTTCGAGCACAAGCAGATGCAGACTGCCTCCAAGTATAGGTTGTATTATTATCTATCACATTGCCACGAGCTGCCCTAGAAAAGTGTGACCTTGAAGCATTTGGGATGCACCAACACCATCATTAACTTGTTACCATGTAATGTCAAGTCCGCTGCCATTATGGACAGATTCAGCGTTGACATCAACCCATTCATTGTTCCAAACAAAATCATCCAAACACAAAGGATCAAAGCTGCTTGCTTCTTTTCTCATGATGCTTTTGAAACCTCACTGCCATCATTCAGTAGTACAGAACATAGACCAAACCATTTAGCCTCTTAAGCTATAACCTGTTTATTTTCTTAGTATGAATCTACTGGAAAAAAATGTAAACAAAAGAAATTTTCAGCAAGCACGGATAGATTCGATTTAGTTCTTGAACTCAAATGATTAACAATATTAGTTAGTCACATACAAACTCAATGTGCTCTAGTTGTGCTCACAGCCCAAAGTTGAGATAGAAAGCTCAACACGTTTTGCAAATCTTTGGAGCTCTATGACTTTTGCCACCATATCAACAACGCCATTGATAAGATCAAATGGCCAAAAACCAGTTTTATGTTAGAAATTAGGAAAAAACAACAATCAGAAATTCAGATTGTATCTCAACAACAGAACATAAAGTTTGTGAAGAACTTACTAGGAGACTTGGTTTTGAGGTTGTTGTGCTTCAGAAACTAACCCTTAGGTCCTCATATTCCGAACTCCAAAGCTAGCTCATCAATCTTGTTTTGAAGATCATCATTATAGGCACCATTTTTTAAGACCTCAGCATCATCTGTCTTCAGCTCAAAATACTTGTTTCAATTCAAATACAGTTCTGCCCCATATAGTTTTTGGTCACTCCAATGCCGGTGAGTAATGGCCAGCACATGCTTAAGCAAGTCTGCCTTAGTCCTAGTAGGTAGATTTTCAGTGCACCATGCATCCATACCTACACATTTAGCTAAGGAACAAGCAAACTCAGCACCTGGATGGATGGCAACGTCGAGGTCAACTTAGAAAAGATCTTTTTATGATATTTAGAAAAGAGTCTTCAATTTTTATAGGCAAAGAGTATGTACTTGTGCACACAACTTTATAGTAAAAGGGCAGCACTTAGGTTAAAGTTATGAGAAATAACACTTTATATGTAAGGGGTATGTTTGGATGGCTGCCCAACCTCGCCATGCCGCAAGTGCAGCCACCAAATCTCTAGCGAACAAAAGATTCCACTAAACTTTTATGAATGTGGCAGGTGTAAACAACTACACCCTCCTGTCACAAAAACATGTCGTTTAGGACAAGATGGACAAACCTTAAAAACTATAAATATCATTAACTTTTTTAGGTTATTTAGTTCGGAAACATGTAAGCTATTTATGTAGATTTGTATTCACATATACTCACAAAATCTAAAAAATTGAAATATTTTAATTATACATTCTAGAAGAAATTAGTGGTCAAATATCATGCAAAGTGAACCGAAGGGAGTACAAAGATGCCTAAAGGAGTAGTGCGGCACACCAAAGATGTAGTAACAAACCAAACAACGTCCTAAGCAAGTGCAGTGCGCCAAACTTGTGGCACGACAAGTTATGCAATTACAACACACCCTTAGCAATGTCAATTGTGTTTTTCTACTTTAAATGAGTCTTCAACTGATATACTTTGAAGGGAGCATATCCCATGAACACGAGAGTGCTGGAAGTTTGAAACCACCATAAAATAATTGTATCTATAAGTTCTCGAAAATACTGAAAACTCACTACCATTAACAACCCGAGTCATATTACCACATCACACAAAATTTCAACATTCACGACGAAGCTTCATCCATTTTGTGTGATACAAAAGGGACAAACTGCCAGACACATGCACAGATTTTGTCCTAGTGTCCTTCTGAACCCTGGATTTGTCATTGTGTCTCTCTCAAATGATGTGGAGTTTGGACTTGAAATTTTGCATGGTATCATATAGTAACCTCATCTGAAAACAGCAAGTGTTTCAATCATTTTGAAAACTTCTAGATATGTGTTTGGATGAAATTCCATGTTATAAGTCGGCCAATTGTGGTTTATGAGGTCACTAGATTTTTAGTATCAGCAGGTTGATTCTCAAAGGTCACTAGATTTAAGTATCAACAAGTAGATTCTCAAATTATCAAGTCATTGTATTAAAGCAACACTAAGATGACAACGAAGTTGTATCTGAGCATAAATTATGTATTCATGTGTGAATTGATCATCATGCACTTGCATTGCCAATAGTCAAAGTACATTGCAAACAGCAACTCATTTGCAGTAAGTATGTCCTAATTGGGGAGTTCAATGGATCGAGGTGAATTGCAGTAAGTATGTCCTAAGTGGGATAGTTGAATACATCGAGGTGAATTGCATGATATAACAGAAGTGCATACAGATCGCCACAACGATAGTCGATAGATTGCATACAAGAAGACATGGTACCCATTCTGTTTCACCATGGAAGCAAACAAACTCTTGAGAAATAATAACTACAAGGCTAACAAAATGATGAGAGTGTGCACATACTACTTTCTGCTAGAGATTAGAAAGGCCTGTCTGATTTTCTCTTGCCAAAGATCACCTCCCACACCATTGATGAGAATGGGCCTTTCTTGTCCAGGTGCTCCCTGATTGATTTCTCATCAATAGCAAAATTCCTGTCCTGGAAGCTCCTTACAAGCTTCTCACCTTCATCCACCCCTTTTTTTCTTGCACACTGCATCAAGCAAGCCTACAAATGTCTCAGCGTTGGGCGCAAGCCCAGACCTCAAACATCTCCACACAGAACCCAACAGCATCATCCAGCCTGCCCCTTGTACAGCCCCCTGTATCAGGGAGCCAGTAGCTGAATGTTGGGGATGACTCCATTCCCTTGCATCTTCCTGAAGATCCTCACGGGCGTCGTCGAGCTTGGCCGCCTTGCAGAATGCCTCGGCGACAGCTGTGTAGATGACCACCTCCGGATGGCTCCTTCTCACGCATCAGGCGAACAGCTTCATGGCGTCCTGCACCAGGCCGTTCTTGCACAGCCCATCGAGCATAGCCACAGCGTTTGGGATCAGCCCGGTCTCCTTCATCTTTCGGAAGATCTCGCCCACGCCCACCGGCTGTGCGGGCGCGAGGCTCGCCCTCAGGCTGCGCGGCTCATCGCCGCCTCCTGTAGTGGCGGGCGGGCGGCGGAGGGACCATCGCTCAGCTTAAGCTTCTCCAGCAGCGTCTCCCCGGCGACCTTCTGCGGCGCTTTCGGGCTGCTGCTGCTGCTGCTTCCGGGCGGAGGCGCCGGATAATTCCCTGCCACGCCGGGGGGGCGGGGAAGGGGTTGTTCTCGGGTCGGGCGCCGAAATTGAGGGTGCGGAGGAACGCCTCGCCCTCCTCCTCCTGCCTTGCCTCGCTCGGATCACCCGCCCTGCGCCCGGTCGCCAGTGGAGTAGGGGCGCGGGGAGGCCCCCAGCGCCACAGAGAAGGGAGGAGGCGGCGGAGGGCGCCTGATCTCACCGGAATCTGCAGACTCATCTCTCACTTCCTCTGGCTCTCTCTCCAGTGGCGGACCTAGAAATTGAAAACAAGGGTAGTCCTCATCAAAAAAAATTCTTACCCAATACAACAAAACTCAAAGAAAAAAATCGGTAAAATGACTATAAATTAACCAAAATTGGTAAACTTTTTTTTTTTTGCCTATACCTCTTAAAAAAGAAATGCTATATTTGATTTCTTCTTGCCTCAAAAATCCTGAAAACTTACAAAAATTTAATTCAATTCTAGGCTCAAAAGATGATGATCTACAATCCCTAATCCTTTACAACCCCTAATCCTTTACAATCTTATCAATAAACCTCTTTTTACTTAAACTCATACTAATAGAAAAAATCATTCTTATCATGACAAAACACAAAAGTAAAAAAGGTTTCTGCATTTCAAGTATTTGAGCATATTCAAGTACGAACTCTAAGTTTGAGCAGTTTGAGTATTTGAGCAGATTCGAGTACGAACTCTAAGGTTTCTGCATTCAAGTATTTGAGCAGATTACACGAAATAAATTGCTAAATGTAGAGAACTTAAAGGAAAAAATTAATGGTAATGGGACTCAATTAAAGGAAAAACCATCGCAACACTTTACATACTTCTATGTAGAGAACTTATTATTACCTTATTTTCCTATACCATACAATCCGAGGCCGAGAGACGACCGTGGACTGCGAGGCGGAGGCGGAGACGGAGACTCCCCGTAGCAAGCTCGCGGCCACCTCCCTCCGCACAGATCTCGCCGCCGCCGTCCGCAGAGAGGCTCGCGCTGATGCTCCTCCGCCGAGATGCGTGCCTGGCTCGCCGGTTGCCGCTCCTCTCCCTCCGCCGAGAGGCTCGCAGCCTCCCCCTCCGCGTAGATCTCGCCGCGGCCGTCGAGAAGCGCGCGCCGAGCGAAGCAGCCGTGCTCGCCGGTTGCTGCAGCCCGCGAGAGGGGAGGCACGGAGGCGGGGACGCGCGATGCCAGGGGGGCCGCGACCGCGGCTCGCGAAGTGGGGACTGGGAGGCGAGACGCGACACACACGGGTCGCGTGGGTCACGGCCTCAGGGTCACGGGGCGGCGGCTGCTGGTGGAGTGTGGAGCGGGGATTGGGAACGGGGTGGGAAACCCTAGAACTCGAGTTTTATATACCTCTTCGACAGTGGCAGCCATACGCCTTGGGTATGGCGGGTTACGGATTTGGGCGTCTTTATTTCTTTACGTGAAGTTTCAACGTTGGGCACAACTCTCTATGCCGATGCAGTGCCGCGGGCACGGACTGCGCTTATATCGGCCGTCGGGTCACCGTGCCAGCGAGATGCGCGGATATTTTCTACCCCGTTGCCGTCGAGGGCAACATGGCCGGTGTGTCAAGTCGGTCGTGACACGATGTCGTCGAGGGGGGGGCATCGGTCGCGACCCCACGACGTCCGCGGGCGCCGGAGGCGTCGTATTTGCTTCTCTCCTCACTTGATCCTCTCTCTCTCCTACGAGGTATCCTCAAGACAAATCGTCAAATCCCATCTTGGAACGCCATGTGTGTTGCATTGCATTGGATTCTTCCGGGCCACTACTCTCGTGTCCGTCCGAACACCGATACTCGTGGAGCGGTGGTAAAGCATCGTTATACTAGGGCGGCGCATCCGTGTCCCCGACCTTGAGTGCGCCGGCTGCACTAGTAGCGGCGTCCCCAGGTAATCCCCGCCCTCCGCCGACCCTCCCGCATATCTCTTTGTCCCTCGCGCCAACGCCGCGCTTCGTAAAACCCGAGCGTGAACTCACGTGGCGTAGGAGTATAGGAGAACAACCTAGTAAGCACGCATCTCGATGGCTTCGGGCGTTGGATAATATGGGTTGCAACCCATAGTTGTTGGAAATAGCCCTTGCGTTGGGATAGGGTTCCCTTTTTCTGTAATGGCCGGCCTTGATTAGATTCTGTGGCCGGTAGTTGATTGATTACCGTCAAGGTAGGATGATGCGACCAAAGGGGCTCATCGACAAAATTTTTAGGTGGGGCTCGAGTGGGGCTTCCTTTGTTGCGTAGCGGTAGGGTGGCGCTTGAGCCCCTACCGCCCGACCGCCAACTCTCGTCGGGGAAGGCGCTCTCAGTGGTATGGTGTTGGAGTCTTGAAGGTGGATTTGGACTTAGCGTCTACGAGAGAGAGGCATCGGGCCAATTTGGTAGGTGATCTGAAAGTAGCAAAAAGATTTTTGGCCAAATTTCGGGGTAGTCTTGGGCCTACCCGCAACTATCCACTAGGTCCGCAGTGTGTGTCTCTCTCTCCCTCTCTAATCTGGGTCGTGGCGGCGGAGCACGCGAAAGCCGAAAGAGACCAGTACTGACTGGGGAGTTGGGGTTTATGCTCCGTCGCTGACCAGTGGGTCCCACTTTGCCCTTCGTAGGTTCGAAACTTTGGTTTCCTGGGGTGTCATTTGCCAAGGCCCACGGCCTGGCACTGGCACGAACCCATGTCGACGGCTGTGTCGCGCATTCCGTCGAGCACCTTGACCTCGCTCCTCCCCCGCGCCCTCAACCCCCACGTCGCCGTCGTCGACCTCGTCGCCACCCACCTGACAGCCGTCACGGACGACGCCAAGCCCGTAGACCTCACCCGTCTGCTCCCCTACCTCGGCCACGACGAGCTCACCGCTGTCGTTCTCCGCGCAGGCCACTCCCACCCGCTCCCAACCCTCCGCTTCCTCCTCGCGCTCCCGCCGCCGCTCCAGCCCCTCGCCTCCCCACCTTGCGTTCCTCGCGCACTCGCTCGCCTCCTCCCCGCCTCTTCTGCCACGCGCTCGACGCGCTCTCTCACCTCATCCGCCTCCACCCGCGGCACGACGCGCTGCCCACGCTGCTCCTCGCGTCCGCCACCGCGCCGCACCCTTCCCCTCCCGGGCCTCCTCGTCAGGTTCTCCTCCGCCACGCCCGCCTCCGGGACGCGTTCCGCTCCGCCCCTCCGCGCGGCCGCCGCGGGCGCGCCCCCGACGCCGCCGCCTTCAACGCGCTCCTCGCCGCGCTCTCCCGCGCGCGGGCCGGTTCGATGAGCTCTGGGCCGCGCGCGGCGCCATGGCGCGCGCCGGGGTGCGGCCCGACGCCCGTACGTTCAACATCCTCGTCGCCGCGCTCTGCCGCGGGGAGGACGCCGAGCGCGCGCAGGGGTTCCTCGAGGAGCTGGAGGAGCAAGGGTTCGAGCCGGACGTCGTGACGTACAACACCCTCCTCGCGGGCTACTGCCGCAAGGGGAGGCTGCAGGACGCGTTGCACCTGTTTGATGTAATGCCGCACAGGCGCGTGCCGCCTGATTTGGTCTCGCATACCATCCTGATGGACGGGTTGTGCAAGGCCTGGAGGTTGAGCGATGCGCGCCGGTTGTTTGACAGGATGGTGGAAGGTGGTTTGTGCCCTGACGCTGTTGCTTATAGTGTTCTGATCACAGGGTACTGTAATGAGGGACAACCAAAGCAGGCTAGGTCGCTGCTGATGGAGATGGCTGGGAGTGGGCTCTGACATAGCATACCCTCTCAGGGTTGTCATTGAGGGTCATGTAAAATTTGGGAAGCTGCTTACCTGCTTGAACATGGTGAAACCACTAAGGAAATATGGTATTGTCATCCCATCACAGAGTTATACCTGCTTGATCAGTGCATTGTGTGAGGATATGCCCTAATGCTGCGAGGGGTTTGCTGGAGTGGATGATAGAGGATGGGCACACTCCTAGTTTGGAGGTGTACAATATGATTGTGGATTGCTTCTGCCGATGTGACAATCCAAAGGAGGCTTTGGATGTGAAGGTTGAGATGACCTCTAGAGAAGTGAAACCCAACTATGACACTTACCAGGCACTCATAACCTGCCTTTGCAGATTGGGAAAAAGAGCTTGGCAGGTCAGTCAATAATGGTGGAGATGATTGAGTCCGATTTCCATCCGAACGAGGCCATTTGTGCTGCCTTGGTTTGTGGCTTCTGCAAGGAAGGGCGACCTGGATAGAGCAGAACTAATTGTGAAGTCGTTCGCACTTGATTTTCAGATCCTCTGTAATGAGAGCTTCAATGCATTGATGAGGACTTACTGCGAGACTAGGAGCACAGCAGAGTCACTAGCACTGCAGGATCGGATGTTAGACCTGGGTTTTGTTCCAAACAGCGAGACTTGTCGATATATTATCTGTGGACTTTCAAGAAGCCCTGGTTGAGTTGCTGACATCTGTTACAGAAGGCACCAGCTTGAATCATCTTATTGAGTGGTCTACGTCATTGCTTAATTATGCATGTATGATGCACCCATTTCCCATCGTGACGATGTTCCAAGGCCAGACTAGAGGCAACATTTTCATTTCATTCTGGTCTGTCATAGGATGTGGAGGTCAAATCTGCTGGTCAAAGCTGAGTAGTTACCCCCCACTATCAGACTGTTAGCAATTGGTGCAGAGGACAAAACATTGAGGACCCAAGGCAGTCAATTGTAAGTTTGGCAGGCTAAGTTATATAAGTGCACAAGTATAGGGAGCTGCAGGGAAAACACAAGAAAGGATAAAGTTTTAAAACAAACAGAAACATACAATTTTGGGGTTTTCTTTATTTTGAAGAAAATTCTCTATATGGTTTGTGGTGGAGATCACATTTATTTATTTTTTAAATAATTCTAAAAAGGAATATACCAGGAATGCATTAGCCAGTCTACTGGATAAAGGTTATGGACTGAATCCCACAACTCCTGGCGGCATGGTTTCTCATGAACCATAATCAACACTGAGATGATTTTGACTTGAGGCTTGATTCTTGGAGCCCAATCTTGTTTTTCCTCCCCTCGTTCCAGCGGAGTGGTGATGACGTTGACAGATTCCTTGGCAGCCTCGGTCTCTGAGGTGGAACAGCACGGCATGCATGTTGATGGTTTGTGGAGGAACTTTTTTTTGGAAAATATCGTTTGTGGAGGAAAATGGTATAGCAGGGAGGAGAGAGGTTCGTACCACATGCTGTGGGCAAATTTTTATTGAAGTAACCAGATTTGGCTGATGTGATTGTGTGGATACTAGGCAAGATTTGGTGCTGGAGCAATGGTTCAGATGGTACTTTCTAAATTCTACCTGCTATGTCTACTCACAGTTTCTTTGACCATCTGCTTCAAGGAGTAGTCAACATCTGACATGTACTTATGTACTGAAAAATTAGGAACGGTGGATTGTTTGTGTGAGCACATCCTGAAAATGACAGAAATTTCGGTTCCTAAATTGTGGTTAACAGTTACGGTGTTAAAAAATGGCTAGTAGTTTGATATGTTAAGTGAACACATTGAAGCTCCATGTGGCTCACTTGTCTGTATTATACGTCCCCTAATGTAGCCCCTCTAGAATGTGGTATGGTTTTGATCTTCAACCGTGCAGCGTTTCTAAATTTGGCACTTTGCATTGAGATACTCTGCTTTCTATTCCAAAGTTTTGCTTGTGCACATGTAACTCGGTTGGCATGCATGGATATGTTACCAAATCGGCACTGTGATTTAAAAAACTGTGACTAATCAGCATTATTGCTCCTGAGAACATTGACATTCCGTACCATCTTCATGTATCCAGTTAGCATTGGTATGTTTACAATTAGAGCAATATACGCAACTAGATTTTGTCAAACCTTTCAGAACTCCCACGGTAAGAGCAACTCCAACAGTTTGTCATTTGTGTTTGACATTCTTATATTTTGGCAAAAACTCAAAAACAAGTCTCAACAGTTTTGCATTTAGGGTTTGGCAATTTGAGGGAGTTGGCAAAGAGGCCGTCATACAAGCATTTATAATGCTTGGCCACGACTTGCCATTCGCGGTCTTTCCCTCGGTAGTTTCCCTTTGCGTGCTCGCGGACTCTTCCCTCCCGCGAGCGAGCGGACTCTTTTCCCTCCTCGCGATTCATGTACCTTGTAGCGCCGCCAACGAACGCATTACCTGCGACAAAACTTGGAGCCGTGCCAAAGTTATCAAACAACGGAGACTAGTGAAGGACGTTGATATCATTGTAAGACCCGGGCATTCCAAAAATGCATGCCATATCAAGAGGTCGTGAGAAGCTACATCTTCTAAAATGATAGTTGGCTTGTTCAACCTGGAGTAGAAAGCTCTCCAACCTAGGAAAACTTATTCACAACTGTAGCTAGGTCCCTGTCACTATTGGATGGTCTAGAAGATCGAGGAACTTATCCAGGGTTGGAATCGGCTTCCTAAGACTTGTCAAATCTCATCTAAGCAATCTCCTAGAATAAAAAAAGGAAGTATTGGAAACAGAGAAACTCTACGTGTTGGGTACATTTAGGAGATGAAAACACTCACTTCTTCCATGTGATGGCCACCATAGCCCATAAAAGAAACTACATAGTTTCCCTGGCTGATACAGAAGGTAACACTTACTCCGATCATGAGCAGAAAGTTAATCTCCTGTGGACTTCCTTCAAAAAATAGAATGGGTATTAGTGAGTTCTCGTGCATGAACTATGACTTAGCTGCCTTATTAGACGTAGACACGAGCTGAATCATCTTGGACTTGACTTCACAGAGGAGGAAATTCAGAGAGTCATAAGTGAGATGCCTAATGATCATTCTCCGTGTCCGGATGGCTTTAATGGCCTCTTCATCAAAAAATGTTGGAATGTCATCAAGAATGATTTTGTGAGACTTTTCAATGACTTTAGCGACATTTAATGATGATCCCGACCAGCATCAACTCTTTAGTTATTTCTCTAATTCCAAAAAGGAAATTGTCAATGATTACAGGCCCATTTCCTGCTGAACTACTCTTTGAAATGTATAACTAAAATATTTTCTTCTAGATTGCAGGGTGACATACTAAACCTTGTCCATCAAAAAATCGAAGACGGTTTTATCAAGGGGAGAACCATCCAAGATTGTGCGGGTTGGGATTTCAGTTTTTGCATATCCGTCATCATTCAAAGAAAGAATGTGTAATTTAAAACTAGACTTTGAGAAAGCCTTTGGTAAAATTGAACATTAGGCTATCTTAGACATCTTGGAGCACAAAGGGTTTAAAAAAATTGATTTAGTGGATAAAAAAAACATCCTTAGTACTGGTACCTCCTTAGTCCTACTTAATGGTGTGCCAGTGAAAATCTTTCAAATGTAAAAAGAGGAGTGAGACAAGGTGATCCTCTCTCTCCACTCTGTTTTGTGCTAGCAGCAGATCTATGCGCAGAGACAATGATTAATAAGACACGGCAAAATGGTGTTCTTAAGCATCCACTTAGTGAGGATTTTCAAGGACCCTTCCCAATAGTCCAATATGCATGATGATACACTCCTCATACTTCGTGTGATGCTACAGTCTGTTCAATCTAAAAGGAATGCTTGAACCTTTTAGATTCCACTAGGCTACATGTGAATTTCTTAAAGTCCAACCTTTGGTGCCGATTAATATAACTACTTCGAGCCACTCATCTTGCTAGAACCTTTGGTTGCCAAGTTGGCCGGATGCCCTTTACTTACCTTGGCCTTCCCCTAGGAACAACTAGGACCTCTCTAAATGAATTTGCTCCTTTGCTTTCCAAGATGGAGAGAAGGCTCTCTTCTATTAGCAAACTCTTGTCCTACAATGGAAGGTGATTCTAGTCAACTCGCCTTTTCAGCTCGCCAACTTTCTACATGTGTAGACTGAAATTCCCACCACAGTCATTAAACGATAGATGTTTACAGAAAGCACTGCTTGTGGAGCAAAGGGGACATCAATAGAAAAGGTACATGCCTAGTAGCATGGGAAGATGCTTGCAAACCAAAAAACCAAGGTGGCCTGGGAATCATAGATGTCCAACATTAGAATGATGCTCTCTTGATGAAGAATTTAGATAAATTCTATAAAAAATGTAGATATACCTTGCGTTAGCCTCATTGGTCTCATTTTTTGTTCCAACCCTTCAAATCCTCCTCAAGCTAGGACCCCCAGTTGGCTCATTTTGGTGGAAAGATGTTCTCAAACTCTTCTCCAACTTTAGACTTTTGCCAGTGCAAACCGAATAAAGGGAACTCAGTCATGCTGTGGAGTGACATTTGGGTAGACCAACCAATGTTAGAAAAGTTCCCTCGGTTGTTTTCCTTTGCAAGAAAACCTAAATGTTTAGTGAGATTTCTTCTCTTTAATGAGATGGAAAGGGTTTTAGCCCCATGCCACTTTCCTATGTTGCCGGCTTCACAACTGAATTGCTAGAGCTGATACAAGATGAAACACGGAACGACAATTTGAACGATAAATGGAGCTACAGTTGGGGGTCACAAAAGTATAGCGGTAAAAGGCTTATTCCATCCTTAAAGGATCCATGCCATGCTCTCCCTTATTCAAATGGTTATGGGGCTTAGGAAACACCGAAACCAAAAATTCTTTTTGGCTACTCCTCGAGGGACAGACCTGAACATTAGAAATCTTTTTAAAAAAGAAAGAATAGATTCCTGCCCGACTATTCCTTCTTTGTGACCAACAGATTGAAGAGACCAGTTTTCACCTTTTCTTCCAATGCCCGTTTAGTTCAGATTGTTGGAGCTCAATTCAAATCCATTGGAATCTGAATCTCAGTCCCTTGGACATGGTGCTAGATGCTAGAAACACCTTCAATAATGTGAATTTCAGGGAGTTGTTTATAACAGTTTGCTGGTCGATTTGGAAATTAAGAAATAGCATCATTTTTATAATGGAAAGCCTGCCCGGATGGAAACATCTTTTTAAAGAAGAACTTGACTGGTGTGCACCAAGGCCAAGCCCTCAAGAAGTGTCCTCATTAGTAATTGGAGAGATAGCTTCATTTAATTGGTGTCTTCTTTTCTTTTTGAGCCTGGTTGCTCTGTAATTTCTATGTACAGTTACATTCTTTCATTTAATTAAAAAAAAAGAGAGGGGGACCCTGTTTCAGTCAAAAAGGTCGTGAGAGAGCGACAGACACAGCAGAATAGCTCTCGGCCATAGATACCTCTGCGGTGATGGCTTGACACTTGACAAATTTCCTTGCAACGATGGAAAAGCATGTTGCGCTTATAATCCGTGGAGTCCTGCTCTGAGACGAGGCCAAGGACATGAAGAGGCCACCCAGGCCATCCTTGATCTCGGTAACCTTGAGCGAGAAAATGTCGTAGGCGTCGTAATGGATAGCGCCGTAGCAGGGCGGCCCTGACTTTGTGTAATGCTTGGGTCCAATTTCCCTCCCAAGCTGTGACGATCGAAACAGCAGTAGCTCAATTAACAAATTTTATTGCTCCAAAAATTTCATATGGAACCTTTTTTTGTAGATCGATTGAGTCATAGATATCATATATGTGGAGAGAGGAACACGATCGAGAAGTAACTTGGGCTTTGGTAACGGTTTGGTCACTCAGAAAATCAGGTGGCAAAAGTCGTCTACCCCGAGCTTGAGGCTTGACCTGAGCGTTTCACGGATCGGCGTCCATCCCCACCTCCCGTTTCGTTTCTTATTTGCATGCATGCGTCGATCACGCTCCCGGATTGTCTACTTCCTATCACGTCTGCCTCCCCTCCCATTCCTCCTCATATATACTGTTGCTCTCACGTCCGCCTTGTCATTCGGCGTTCCCTAACGGTGCCAGCGAAATTTGCGATTGGGAACTGAACCAGGGCGCAGCGGTGGCGGGTGCCGGGCACGAGCTGCCCAAGATCACCTACGCCGGTCGCCGGGACGTGATCTGCACCCTACTCGAGCAGTCACCGGTCAGATCTCTCTCAAGTGTTCTTGAATCTATAACTAGCTAGGATATGTGTCCGCCGCCGGGAAGGCCCTCGATCTTCAATGCATCGATCGTCTCCTCTAATTTTGACAGGCGCTGTTTGATTTATATCTCTGATCTTTTCTTTCTGATTTAAATCTCTGATCTGTCTAGGATATGTGCCGTCAAACATAGGGGTTCTTTATTTTTATATCTAATAATTGGATAAATCTCTGACTAGGGGCATGTCCAGATTCGGATTCAAAGCTTGATTGTGTTGTTGTAGTCCCCTGTCTTTACATCCACGACAAAATAAAGCTCCCCAGTGGTATGTATATGTATGAACAACTGTCTTCGGATTTCTGACTAGAATCTGTCCAGATTCTGATTTTTGTTGTGGTGCTGATTGTGGTGGCAAGATCTGAACAACAGCAACAGCTGTGTGGCGGCATCAGACAACTTCCAACAATCAACAAAGGCAAACTCCGGAGCATGGAAGGCATCCACGGACCACGGCAGTACGAGACCTATGGTGAGTCTTTTTTTAGGAATTATGAGGAGCTAGAGGCACCTATTGTGAATTTATTAACAAAAAGAGAACAAAGTAGCAAAGTCTACAGCGAAAAATAGGAGAACAGCGAGCAGTACGCAGTAGATATGACTTCTTGATCTGATGCACTGCCATAATAATATAATATGTATCGATCACGTTGCATTCATTTTTTTCATGTGTTACTGGCTGGTTATCTTCTGTCATATATATAAATGCAACTGATGGCATGGCTGCTAGCTAGGGGACTCTTCAGGGTTATCCTACGTCGTGAACTACTAGATGCTTTTAACTTTATGACTCATGAACTACTCCGCTTAGTAATTTGCACAATATTAGTAAGTCCTACTGTATAAGATAAGATTAGTCATCAATTTCTGAATTTTGTGAACACGGCTGAATATTTGTCCATTAACTAGCCAAAGAGCAAGTAACTAGTACTACCTAACAACATGAAACGTTTAGGCCCCTGGTATTACAGTATCCGCTATATAATAGCGACACAACGCACATACACTGCACAATTAACATTTTCTTTTTGTAGATTATATGAGTTGTTTGTTGGCTGCTACTTATTAAAACCTTGGAATGAGAACACTTCTATATAATCTAATCTAATTAATATATGTCAGTGCGACAGCCCTACGAAGCCAAAAGACCTCGCAGCATCGGGACAACAAGAACAACAATAGAGCCACACAACTATACGTGCATCCGCAAGCCGATTCTCCCATGTTGGCATCAAGTTACCAACAAAAGGTACGAAATATAATATATTTTTTTTGTTAATGTCTTCATTATGATATGGTCATAGGCCATTTTAATGCATCTCATAAAGGAGGGCGTAGCTGCCTTGAAAACATTTCTTATTTACATAACTTTACTGAAACATTTTTTTTTTTGTTTTGGACTGCGTCGTTCTATCACAGCTATGTGATCCACATAGCTCAGTATATCATCTTGAACAATATCATTTTGTGTTTTATCAAAAAATTCCCAAACATATCTGAACAGCTTGTGTGTAAAACTACTATCCAAGAACGAAAAATGATTATTTGCATGTCTATAAATAAATGTGGAAATTATGTTGTTAGACCATCAACTCTATAATGACCCTGTTTGGATCCATAGGTTAGAGTTAGTTTGAGCTAGTTTAACTAGCCAAAAGGATGGTTAGACTGGGGTTAGTTGCATCGAAACCACCTTATCCCCTCCAAGAGGTGCTATTTAGAGCTATTTTAGGTTGGGCCCACTAAAAGTGCATTTTTTCTCCCTCCACCCACACCTAATGATTGGGAAAAATACATTTAATATCAATCTAACCCTTCTAACCAAACACTTCTTTAGCAAACTCTAACTAAGGTAGAGTATCCAAATATGGCCATGAAAATTCTAGTCCAATACCTAGAGTAGAAGCAGGAATGAGAGTTAGGAGTAGGTCGCGGAGGTGCAAGCTTCCGACCGGGTGGCCTGATCGATGATCTTCCTCTCGATCGCGGTGTATCTTCAAGCTAGTATTCAATCCAAACGGCGACAATCGGTGATCAAAGGGAAAGGGGTGATGTAGCCACGGCTAAATGGAGAGCGTAGGGAAAAAGGAGTGGCGCCGACTTGGCTTTTTTTCCCACTTTATAGTGCGCATGCATGTGGGCAAAAGGGCTTTGGCTGCACTTTCGAGGGCTTGACCGGGACTACTCTACATTTGTGTCAAGGGACGTAAAACCAATGTTTTGCCTGAAGATCTTCATTGGCCTTTGTGTTAGGTTTTGCAGTACCATCATGAAGTGCTTGCTCTTGTTTTTCACTTTTGAATCTTGAAAGGACTGAATTTCCAATAGTTGTTTCACCTCCTTCTCTAGATCCTACAAAGCAAGGTTAAGCTTGGAATTTTCTTATAAAATATCAGCTTTTTCTTTTCAACTGAAACCATTTTCTAGGCAAAGGACTTGAAGAACATTTTTCTTAACTGAGTGCTCATGTTCAAAATCTTGGGTAGCTTGTACCACTTGCCCGGAGCTTGTCTCAAATTTAGAATGGGCAATCAAGTAGCTTGTTGAGAAATAACTACCAACCTATCTAACATAGCTTTGAACTTGGAGATGCTAACAAAGTTCCTAGGGAGGTTGGTTGAAGTACGTTGCAGGGGTGGCATCGCTTCGGTTCTTTAAGCAGAACATTCAGTCCATAAAGAGCTTTATGTACAACCCTGATGTGTAGTTGCGAGGAACATTTTCTCAATCTCCAATGTGTCCATACTTGGCGTGCCTTCGGGTTGCATTTGGTGGAGGATGGATGATCACCGTTGTCTAGAATCTGAAAAAGAGAAACAAAAATGGTGAATAAGCGGAGATTTCAAGCGAGTCAACGTTAGAAGGAGCAACATGAGTCATATTACACATTGACTTTGAAAAGTCCCCACCAGACCTCGTGACAATAATATGGTTTTCAATAAAAGGTAGAGATTGCCCTTCCTCTCCACTATACCAAAATTTGCAATGGTTGCATATTCATCGCCTTCAACAAGTTCAACAATAGCCGGGACCGACTAAGATCTCCATTGTTGATGCTACTGCTCGGAGCAGATGGTTGGGCCACAATCTTCATCCATATCACCAAAATCAATCCTTCGCTTGGCTAGGGCCTTTGCTTTCACATTGGGAGATTGTCATCTCTGATTATCTCCAGGCAGCAAGTCAACCTAATTGTTCACCATGTGCTATTAAGCTGACATATCCCCGGCTAGTAAACGATAAGATGAAGGGCTAGTGACAAGATCAAT
The DNA here is from genome assembly GCA_015847255.1 of Hyparrhenia diplandra. Classification (NCBI taxonomy): domain Eukaryota; kingdom Viridiplantae; phylum Streptophyta; class Magnoliopsida; order Poales; family Poaceae; genus Hyparrhenia; species Hyparrhenia diplandra. Next base: position 61,893 of record JADLZK010012936.1, read on the forward strand.
ACAAGAATTGCTTCTTGGCTGCAGAAAAGAACGTATTTAACCTAGTTTAAAAATGAATAAGAGGCCAAATTTACTAATATTTAGAAAATGGAAGACAAATTGAATGCCTCTATTGGATTAAAAGTACTTGGGAGTCCTCAACATAATATTTGCCATCATTAGTTTCTTTGATGAGGCCTTTACGGTTTTTGATTTTCCCTACCATTGCCTCCCATTGCCTCCCCTAAATTATTTTTTTTCAACTGAAAGGGTACCACGTCATTGTCAAGATGTAACCCCCGCCCGCACCCGTCGGCACCTAGCTTAACCCTAACCCCGCAGAGGCCCCCACCAGAGATCCCAATTCTCTTCTATGATTCAGCTTGCATCCATCATAATTTGCTATCTCATACAAGTAGAGAGGTCCTGGCGGGCCGATCCCGAGATATTGCAAATCCGCCTCGACTAAGGTTTTTTGGTTGTGTGGTTGGGGATCTTTACAACCGTTTGTTCTAAGTACATATATAGTCCGTACTCCGTAGATTGCTAGATGATAGACCTAGTGGTAAGCGGCCGTTCAAGCAAAGGGTAACCAAGATCGCACAAGTTTCATCACAAAGATAAGGCATCCAAACATTTGCGTGTGCACACACCGTGAATATGTGATGTGCACTTTAAAAATGAGATCAAACATAGCAAATGAACCCTAAGAAAAAACAACTCAAATTGATGACCATTATCCAATCTGTACAACTTAAATTTCACCCGCTAAAAACATACACCTCTCCTCTTTACTACTTCAGCTCTCCTCCATACCAGTAGCCGTTGACATTAGCTCACGCAAATTGTAGGGCAAAACCAAGGCATAATTTAGGGTGAATTTTCAGCAGGCTCATGCGCAGTAGTAGAATTCTCATTAGTCGGTCACACTAAACAACTCACATGTACGTACAAGTCTCACAATGCATCAAACAGAGAAATACGGAAAACTGATTTAAAAAAAAAAAAAAAGCAAAAACAGCCGGTCCTTTTCCGGCTGCGGTGTGCTCTCATTCATGAAGGTCGTGCTCGCCATCATCTCTCCCATAGGGTTATTCCGCAGCTCCAGATTGTTGTCCATCAAGACGAGATTGTGCGCAGACATACAAAAATGGCAGCTTATTGACACACATTGATTGCCACGACTGATTATAGTGCTTAAACTAGTATATATCAAATATCTCACCTTTTTGGCCTTGGTACTATTCGGTAGCATGTTCTTATTATACACTCTGTCGCTTCCTCATCGACTCATCACGGATGATAAGCATTCTGCATTACAGTTCATTGGATTATATGTTAGAGCATCAAGATTTTAGTGCTTGGTTGATGTGTTTAGTGCATATTTCTCAAGAGGAAACAATACTCACATCCGGTCTTAGGTTTCATGTACGCTCACCAGTACAAAAAGACAAACTTTTAGTTCCATATTCAGCATGAGCACGCACCATTTGCTCCACGTCATCTTTTCCGACTATCTTAACTAGGTCATTTGGTGGCTTTACTCAAGGAGCGGGCTTGAGGTAGTACACCTCTAAGTCTTCTATGTGTCCATGACATTTCAAAGCCCCCATAAATTTGTGGAACTTAACGGATCTGCCTTGAATTCCAAATCCTCTCAAATGTGCGACTTCAAGTTCTCCTCATATTCTTTTTGTGCCTTTCAAGTAATACTTCATCTACAAGAGCACACTCTTTTTTTATTGTTTCAGCAAATTGATCACGCTGATCATTTAGCGATTTCTTCGATTGGGCAAGATGCTCATTTTCAATTTTTGGCTAAGGCATTCTCTCTTTTTCCTCCATCACTTCCAAAGATGGCACGATAAAAAAAAAATGTCCGTGTCCATTTGATCTTTTTGTTTCCTCTTCTTGATGTCATCTTTGTTACGGTCAAGCTTAATCTTCCTATACTCATTGTTGTGGACCTTCCTAAGTTCGATAGCCTTCTATTCGATCTCGCGAGGGACCTCTTAATGTGTTCCATCACACCTACGAATTTATAAAGTTAAACCTAGAAATTGAAATGTACATGAAGAAAAAAATGCCGCAATGGTTGTGACTGTACAAACAGACCCTCGTTTCAGGTTAAGCAATGCATGTTCAGTTTTGTGCTTTGAAGATCCACCAAAAGAAATAGGTTAAGCAACTTATGGATTATAGCATTTCAGACAAGTACCACACCTGTGGCTTAATTTGGTCATCATTCAGCAAATTCAGCAAATCACATGTCGATTTGAAATGACCAAACAACACACAACACTAAACAAACAGTCTGCAATATGTAGTATCTATCCAACTATTTCAGTTTGCTGTATAGTGTGCACTAATGACAAACAAAGTTGTCCTAAAAAATTAAATGAAAAATAGCAGAATGCATGCCATTCTAAATGACCAAAATGAGTATACATGTGGGCATACTACAAATGAAAAGGTCATTACCTTGCCAAGAGAAAAGAAACAACATATTGGATAATTATTCTATGGCAAGCTGATGCTAAACATACAGAAATGATCAAGTCAGATACTTGTTCTCTTATGATGGAATCACATTAACAATTGCCCAAACTCATATGACTTCACATTAAGAAACAGGACAACCCAAACTCATATGACTTGTTTCCATTCTTAGACATTAAGAAACAGGACAGCCCAAGGCTTCCTCCACGTTGATAATCTCTACAAGGAGGGCCTCGGGGCTGAAGTTGGGTCTCCGGGAGCACCTGTTCTAGAAAATACCCCTTGTTCGGAAGATTCGGGAATCAAGTGAGGAGATGCTTCGCTATGATACACCTAGAATTTGCAAAACAAAGTGAGTCCGTGATGTTGAAGTCTATCGGTCTACCAAGCATGTATCTACCAACAATAATGATAGCCCTACAAATAAGTCAAGTGGTGCCATGGAAAGCGGCCAGTTTTATCAAAAAATCTAAAAAATTTGGAAAATCAAAAGGAGATGAAGTCATTGGGCATCTAACATTCGTCAATTCATGCACCATCGAAAGACATTTCTTAGCCTCACCAAGTATACGAGAATATGTATTTGTTCAACTTGAGGATGGATCGCGCCCGCGTGGGATCTGCCCCTCCAACCGCCTTGATGATATCGCGCGGCCGCCCCACGAGGATCACCTCGGCGCCGCGAGCGACGTGGGGCGAAAAACCCACACCGTGGTGCGGCCGACCATGGCAACGCGCCACACGCGCTCGGCCCTCTCTAGCCAGGGCTCCCCACGCGTCATCTCGCGTCGGGGCACAGGCCCACCGTTGGCTCTCCCGCGCGTGCTCGGCATTGGCGGATCAACTAGCGGGCGTGCGGGTACGGATCAATCTAGCGGACCGGCGGCGATCCTATCGGCGATTCATACAAATGACGAACCCCCTAGAGGATTCTATTTTGTTTAAAAAAAAATATCCATCTAACTAGTCTATAGTACACCCTAACATTATGATGTTACCATTTTGTCCTTGATAAAAAGAAGAATCACAAGAATGCAATTACCACCTAGTTCCAATCCTCACAATGACGGGTGACAACGAAAAGGCAATTTTGCTCCTATGGTCCACCCAAGTCATAGACACAATAGGGAGGCAATTTTTGCCTCCGTGCCCTACCTCCCATTGGCTACAACCTTCCAGGGAAGTGATCGGATCGCCGCTCTCGATCGATATGAGCCGATGAATTTTTCCTCAATTATTGTATAAAATTTCTTCTTTGATACATGATTATAAGGCGGTATGCCCTTATTCTATCACCAAAAATATTTCAATATAAGCACCCATTCAGCTAATGACACTTAGTGAACATGCCAACACCTCGGCCTCTAAGGTAGCCACCCGGCGTTGCGGTGCTCAAAATTTTCAGGCCTCCACATGCCACCCCGTGCCTCGGCTCTAGAATATCCCATAACGTCGGCACCGTGGTTGTTTACGTGCATGGACCCAGCGTAAACTTTCCCCTCCTTCCCTCACTATTCTAGGGCGAGGACTTTTCCGTTTCCTCCCAAATCCGCCCAAATCGAGGCGCTCCCAAATCACCTCCGTTCTCATAAATAAAATCGTTTCTCGTCCTCGCTCAAATACGGCGTCGATCCGAGCCCAACCACGCCGCGCGGGCGGCATCAGCGGACAGCGGAGGGGGGCGCCTCCCTCGGCTCGGCCGGCGGAGGTCGGGCGCCGCTCCATCCGATAATAGTGCTGGATGCGGCTAGCCGCAAAGCTGGCGGGGCGGCAGCCTTCACGCCACCGGTCGGCCCGGCGCCTCCATCCCGCGGCGATGCCGCCCCAAGGCCTGGCAAAGCGGCCAGATTCCTGCCACCGCTCGCGATTACCCGGGAACGGCCCAGCTTTGGAGTTGCTTGGCGTGAAGCGGGGCTCGACTCGGTGTGTGGTTGCCTCCATCAACTAATTCTTTTTCTTGGTGCCGCACAACTCCTTTTTTTTGCCATGCTATGTATGGTTCTTATGATTTGGAAATACGAAGATTGCACACAGCCCAGGGGAGTTGCTATGTTACGATGCATTGATCTTTGAAAGTTTTAAATCAAATAATAGTAAACAAATCTGAATATAAAAATAGTTTCATAAGATCCACGAATGATAATTTAGTACATGTAATCTCTCGATGGGAGGAGGATAATAATAAAAATATTACAACCAGAAATTACACAATACTAAGCTTGATTTGGTCCAAATGCTGCCATATATGCTCAACTAGGTGCTCTTTTAGGCTGACGATGCATATCTCGGTTCCTAATGTCTTCTTCTACCTCCGAATGAAAATCCGTGAAGAGGCCCGTGTCAAATCCAATGTGGATGATAGCCGCGGTCATATTCACTCCCATAGTTATCTTGAACTCTAAATGAATCCCTCTCATCCTATCCAATCATGGTATGCAATATAATACATGCATACAAAATTTCAGTAAGTGAGTTGATCACGTGATGGAGTTGCGTATAAAAAGCAAAACACCAAATATCACGCTCCACATCCTTTCTTGCTCCCCTCTTGATGCTCCGCAAAAGCGGTTTCTTTTTCCACTGAGGCAAGGGATTGTTTTTACAAATGTTTCAGGGATAAATGCCATCCAGTAATATCATCGGTTCCATCATAGTGAAATGCTCTTCCATGACAAAGGTGTAGTTTAGGGCGTTGATGTCATTGTTTGACCCGACAACACCAAAAATGAATGCCATATCAAAGACTTTATAGTTTTGGAAGTTTTGATAATCTCTTGTGTTTGGTGTGTTTATTTGTCAAAAATAATGTGGGAGTTTAGAAGATTTGAAACAGAAGATGAAGAAAGAGTTGTCCATCTTTGAACTTGCTTTTTGCTTTGGATAACGCATGTGTGTTCATTATGTATATATATATGCAGCAAGCGTGACTTTCGATATATGCGACAAAACCCGTTGCGACGGCGGCTGGATGAACAGCCCGCGGATATGGTTTTAATGGACGCACCAGCGGTAAACGCGGAAATAATTTTTAATGAAACAAGCAAGGGGGCAGCAACATCGGATCAACAATTGGAACTTGGCACGGCAAAACAGGTGCCCCCAAACAAGAAAGAGAGAATGTTTGAGCATCGGTAAAAGTCCCTTTGTGGTAGTCTAAGAGTAATATAAGGAATATAGCTATGCCACTAATAGCCATCAGATCAATGTTGAGTATGGCAAAACTAGCTACATTGTAAGAAAGTGAAGCATCAATATTCGGATGAAGGGAACCTTAGTGTGTAAATAATGCATCATAAATGGAGACCTCATCTCTTCAGGCTGGATGGCGGGACCATGGTGGCGGAGAGCTACACGCATCCAGTTAGCCAAAGAGCACATCATTTTAGCTATATTCGGACCAATCTTCTTTTCTTACCAAACAATATAGACCAACAACGGATCAAGTTCTTGAGAGGAATTAGCTAGGAATTATAAATAGAGAGATCTAGTGTCAACTTCTATTTGAGTAAACAATTTGTTCATATTGTTCTACAAGTTTGCAACTCGAAAGTGCTTTTGATCTTGGTGGATTCTTCGGTGATTAAAGTATTAATATTCATAGTTTGAAAACAATTTGTTCATAGAGTTACTTTGTTTTTGCCCCCGACTTTCCAAAAAATGTGTGTCATTGGTAGATTCATAGCTGGTGATTAGGCCTAGAGTCCTTGGTGAATGCCCCTACTTTCCAAAGGTTTTTTGGTAGGTATGATCCCAGAGAAGAAATTAGTCTAGAGTCCTATTAGAGACCACCTCCCGATAGAACAATTTGTAAGTAAAAGCTTATGCTGGGATTTCAGAACTAGAAATTTAGTCTTTTAATAATATCCTTTTTACTTTTCTATAGAACAACCTTGGAGGCAAAGTTAGTTGTTTAGAAACTAGATAACACCTACTAAATATCCTTTGATTAATATTTTCTATTCTTTTTGAATTGTTGTGAATGGTAGCTACTATCTTGCGGAAACTTTGTAGATAATATACCTTTATTGTGTGATTTAATATTTAAAACTGTGATGATCTTGGTGAATTGCTAAGCAATGTAGCTACTATCTCTCGTAAGTGCTTTTGTAGATACTATACTATATAGTTGTGTGCATTTAATTTACTACCAACAAGAACATACATAGTCACAAGCTCCACCAAGAGTAACAAGAAATTCTAATCACAAAGATTAACATAGTGCCACCAAATGCAATCCTCAAATGCACACACACTAGGCTCTCAATCCTCACTCAAATCAAGACAAACATGAGAGTGGGAGAGGAAGGGGAGAAGTGGATCGACTTCACCTCTCATCCACACACTAACAAAGGGCTCTCAATTCCTCTCTAAAAATTCTAGCTCAATGGGGATAGGAGGGGAGGGAGGAAGAACCCTAACTTGCTTGTGTTCCCAAAGGTGAGAAAAACAGGGGAGATAAGTGAAGAAGGCAATAACCCCCCCTTAAATACAACCAAATCGCGGTACCAACCAAGTATTGATCTGAGCTCACTGGTTCCAAGTAGGGGTATAAATTTCCATTGACGCGTCAAATTTGCCGAAACGCATCATAGGGGGGTACTAAATTTCCCCATTTTGTGGTAGGGCGGGTTAAATTTGTCGAAACTCATCATAACAACAACTCAGCTTCTTGAATTTTTGAGTATAAACTCCATTCACATGGGTACTAAAATATCCATCCAAGACTTCTTTTTGGTATGGCAATGCACCTATTAATTCTTCCATTTTTTACTAAAAATATCTTTTTAAAGTTTTTAAGGTGCATGGCTCTCCATGGCCAAAGTACTCCAAACATTTTATCCATTTTAGCATTTAACCTTTTTAAGGGGTTTTTCAATCACAAAGTGAATTATAGCCTTTACCCAATCCATATTAGCACTTGCGTTAGCATTTTACACATTTTTCACTTCCTCTTATAGTATAACTATCTATCCACGGGTCACCATGTCACTAATCCTAGGACCTAATGGAAATGAAATGCCCTACAAATATACCTTTTATAGTATAACTATCTATTTCCATCTCCTTCAATGTCAATACAACAACTTGGACCACACAGGAAATGAAATGATATGACAAATATACCTTTGTCATGACCATATTGGTTCTACCTTTTGACCTCCTTTCTCTTGTCAATGCAACACATCCACCACACAATCAAATCTTGATATGATTTGATATGGTATCACTTTAAATGACCATATTGGTTCTTTCACACTTGACCACACTTTTCTTCACCCTTTAGTCACCTCATATCCATGTCATGTCTTATATGCACAAGTTCTTGCATTGCACATTCACATTTGGACGCTACTATGGTCCTCACTTTAAAGCCCTACTTAAGGGTTGTCACTAATTACCAAAACTGCCAATCTCTCAAACATGATCGTGTATTATAAAAGACATAGTAAATGACTTATGAATGAAAATGTCTTATATGGAGGTGTAGGTTTAGTTTGTCTTCATTGCAGGTCATTCTTTTTTTAGCTTGTTTTGACTAATCTACTATGTATTCATCACTTAAAGGCCACATTTTAGTTTTCCAAAACTTAAGGGTTGGTTAGTCTTTTACCAAAACCAAACTTAGTGGCTGCTCAAACATGAGAACTTTGAGGTAGTGGACTCCAAAGACAAGTTAAATGAGGTTATGAGGAGAAAATGAGTCACATGGAGGGGGTGCCCCTACTGGGAAGGAGAAAGTTTGTCTTAGTTGTAATTAGATGTAATTTTTTTTAGCTTGTTAGTGTATGGTTTGTGCCTTTGGGGGTATTGTGTCCTAGATGTGTCTAGTATACAAGGCCTACCATTTTAGTTTTTAGGGAAAATGTTCGTTGGAGGAGCTTTTGTTTGGTGACATTAGTGGATACCAACCATGAATAATCTCTAGGGATATATTTCAACTAGATAACTTTAGTGTGGTTTGATGTCCCATTGAGCAAATATATTTATTGCTTCTCGAGGTTTTTTTGGAATTTTGGGAGAATTGGTGAATATTTTGAAATATATTTTTAATGTCTCATTGGAGTGAAAGAGCAAATTTAGAAATGTAATTAGATGTATTTTTTTTCTCATTTTACAATTAGCTTTTTAATGACACTAAAGAAATTTTATAAATAGAAATAAGGGGATAAATTGTTTTCATAAATCACCGTATGAGTGGCATACAAGTTGGAACATTAAAAAAAATATTGCAGGAAAAACATTGAGATTGAAGTTCAGCTATGGTTATTCCCACTTTTCTCCTTTGACATGAAGTAAGTGGTCGCAAAATGATAATAACCAAATTCATATTTTTTGTGTCATCATCTTGTGTGGAGAGATGTCCCATTGCATTTATTATTTACAAAACTATAGAAAATCGCCATTTTTGTATTTTTTGGAATTATTGGGAGAATTGGTGAATAATTTGAAATATATGTTTAATATTTTGTTCATAGAAAAATTTGCCGTTGGGTATCATTTATAAAATTTAATGTACACTTTATTGTATATTATCCATGTCAAATTACATTATGGACTTTTGTGTATGGATAAGTCCTCAGCCAGACCACCTCCCTAAAGAAATTTTTCTTAAATAGAAATAAGGCAATTTGAGAAATATAATTTTAGCAGGTTTAAGTGTAGAAATGATAAACTATTCCTGTTGGAATGGTACAATGGTATACTATCGCTTGTGAGAAATATTTTTGTTGAATGCATTTAATTTATACCAACAAGAACATACATAGTTGCAAGGTAACAAGAAATCTCTAAACCATAGTGCCACCAAATGCAATCCTCAAATCATAAGGCTCTCAATCCAAATTGCACCAAACATGTACATCTTCGATGTGGCAAGCCTCTCTAGACATCTTTATAAAAATACTTGCTTGAAAACTTGTCCCCAAAAAAAGAGAGATCCCCCATATTTTACAAAACCATCATAGACAACTGGCCTCTTGAATTTTTGGGTAGGGCGGTTACATTTCTAGGACCCTTTATATATATAGGGTACTAAAATATCCATTCAAGTGTTCTTTTGGTATGGGATTGCTTCTCCATTTTTATCCATTTTTCCTTTCTTTTTAACCTTTTTTAAGGTGCTAACTCTCTCTAAAAAGTACCCAAACATATTAGCGCCTTGCGTTAATTTTACAAAGGGTTTTTCACCGTTTTTCTCATCCACCTCACCATGTCACTAAGCGCAATGCATATACACATGAATTAATACTTCTCTCTTTAAATAACTATCTATCCATGTCGAGCACTACTCTACTCAACTTAGGGTATGGAAATACAAATATACCTTTGTCATGCACATTCTATTTCATCTCCTTCAGTGTCAATGCAACACATGCACCACACAATCAATAATGATATGATTGACATGATATTATCATCACATGACCATATTGGTTCATCGACCTTGACCACACTTTTCTCTTCACCCTTTGCATCCATCTAATTCACCCGCACAAGCGCTTGGGCCATATGGATACTTTAACATTTTATTTTGCCAATCCTCATCATGATCTTCTGCGCCTTAGTCACCTGATTCCATGTCATGTCTCATATGCAATAAGTTCCTTCATTGCACATCTACATTTGGACTAATCTACTATGTATTCTCACTTAAACACATATTGAAGATCCACTTAAGGGTTGTCATCACTCAAACCAAAACCAAACTAATACCTCTCAAACAAGAAGTGCTATAAAGACATGGTTAAATGACTTATGAATGAAAAATGACTGACATGGAGGTGTAGGTTTGGATTTGTCTTAGTTGTTTCTAGGTCTAATTTTTTTTAGCTTGTTAGTGTATGGTTTGTGCCTTTGGTGGCATGGTGTGTCCTAGATGTGTCTAGGAAGAGGCCTACCATTTTAGTTTTGCTCAAAATGTTCGTTGGTTAGTCTTTTTTTTTTTTGGTTAGGCTTAGTGGTTTGCCATCAACTAGATAGCTTTGAGGTAGTGGACTCCATTGAGCACTTATTGGAGGTTAATGGGGAACCAAGGAGTATTATGGGGGATCTTTTGCTCATTCCCCATTGAGAGGCGAGAAAGAGCAACTCGTAGAAATGTAATTAGATGTATTACAATTGGAGGTTAATGGGGAACCAAGGAGTATTATGGGGATCTTGTGCTCATGATCGGTGACTTCGTATAAAATGACTCACATTAGAACCAATATTTAGGAACATTGAGATTAGAGGAGGAGCTATGATTCTTGGACTCGCCTTGACATGAAGTAAGTGAGTCGGCAAGATGCGAACCATGGGGATATATTTTATTGTGTCATCATCTTAGTGTGGTTTGATGTCCTACAAATATATTTCAAGCTTCACAGCCATTTTGTATTTTTTGAATTTTGGGAGGGTGGTGAATAATAATTTTGAAATATATCTTTTAATGTCTGGGTTCATAGAAATAATTTGTAAATTTATAAAATTTATGCACCTTTATTGTATTTTTTTCTCATTCCTAAATTACATTAGCTTTTTTAAAAAGTACACTAAAGAAATTTTTATAAAAATAGAAATAAAGGTTATAAATATAATTATAAATCTAAGTGTATGAAAGAAAAATGACGGTTGTTGGAATGGTTCAAAAAACCATTGTGAGAAAAAATCTTTGTGGAATGGATTTGGAAACAATGATGGTTATTCCCACTTTTCTCTCAGAACAACTCTAAACTTTGCTAAATATAATAGCCAAAATTCCATTATTTTAGACATTTTATAAAATAGAAAACTTGTATCCACACAAACTTGCTATTTTACAAAACCATATAGAAAATGGCTATGGTGGCTATATTATATATATAGATACCAAGGGGTTAGGGGATAACATGTTTATTTTACAATACCATATATAAACCTGTCGTTGGGTATCAAAATCCATCTCAAATCCCATATCCATGTCAAGCCAATTTAGGGTATGGATACGAATTGAGGGATCACCCGTTTTTCCCCAAGTCTCGGTCGGCGAATCATCCATCCGGACCATGGGAGATATAACATTTTAGCATCATACGGATGTACACTCGGATAGCACCTTATCGTTTGCCACTATTTTTAGCGCGAGTATTTAACACCCGCAAACCCGATAAAGGTGCTGTCACGGAATATAAACTGACTAATGGCAAAAACCGCTTCACACATCCACAGCTGGATCGGTGCCAAAAGGCGAGGAATACCCACCGCCCTCCCATTCCCAATGTTTCTGTTCTTTTCTTTTTTGCCCCCCTTCGCGGTGATGCGTAGACCCACATGTAAGCTCCTTCAACCTCGCCGTCAACCGCCGCGTAGTTCTTGGCGTTCCCTCCCCTTCCCAGCGCCCCCTCCCTCACGAGGCTCGGTGGGGAGCACCCGGGGACTCCTCCCTGCCCTCACTCCACTTTCGGCCCGGGGCCTTTCGCTCCATTTTCCTAAACTTCGTTTCCTTGCGCCGCTGGCGATGCCGACATAAGCGCCCATGGAAACTCCGGTCGTCATTTCGCTAATTTCACATTTGCTCCGTACCCCTCTACTTCCGTGAACACCCCCGTGACCTCGCCTCCTCCCCCGTCAGCGCATGCTCTTCCTCTGAAGACCATCGTCGTCGTCGGGGATGTGAGGGCATCAACTTGGCTGGGGGTGGGGCATCAAATAACGGGTGCTCTGCCTCCTTTTTCCGTCGCCGGCGACACCCATCGTCGGGATCGGCTCATGACCCGATCTCCCGTGCTCATGCGTACAAGAGGGGAAGAAGGGATGGAAATGAATTTTATTTCTCTTCGAGGCTAGTAAAAAGTGCTAGAGAGAAGAGTTTACAACCAGACCTTAGTGGATTTCGAGATAGGCTGGGTCCGATGCAAATTTTAGGAGTTTCATAAGGAGAAGAAATGGTGGGAATAGAGGGGCAAGGGCATTCAAGTCTTTGTCACCTAGATCCGCCGCGTGGGGCGATAGTGGAGTGCCACATGGTCAAAGTGCTAAATATGTATCGATTTCACAACGAGCATGCTAAAAATTAGTAATAACTTGTTAAAGTGCTATATGAGAGTGCACATCCGGTATGACGCTAAAAGTTATATCTCCCTCGGCACTGTCGTCCCTACACGGGCCGCCAGCTGCTCTTCACCTCCACCAATCGAACGTCGGCCGGTGGCGCCCGCCGCCGACCCCATGTGGTGCTTCAGCTCCCCTCGCTCTCCATCGAGCGATTAGCGGTGCGTCGCCGCTTCGCCGCGACGGGACCTAGGGGCAGCGCGCGCCGCATCGCTGTTGCACCATGGGCCACTGCATGCGATCTACTTCAAGAACCCTCAAGATGGTAGATGGAGTTGGGCTTGGCCCAATAACAAATCCGAAATTCCTAGAAAATCTCAAGGCTCATTCATATGTGTGCAAAGGGGAAGTGGAATCCATTAGTACCACCTTGCTAGTGGAAGGTGGAGTGAACCAACTTAAACAAATAGGGAAGTGGTTCTCATCTTCTCAAGTCTAGTGTGAGAAGGAGAAAGAGAATCACGAGATGCGCGTGAATGGTCATGCCGAATCCCAGCTTCCTCGCTTCATGTGTGCGGCCCCTTTTGCGCTTAGTTTTTGGTCTTTTAGTTTGTAGAGTTCTAAACTAATACCTAACAAAATAGAGTATTAATCGTTTAGATATGATCGCGGTCACGCAGGTCGGCCTACCTAGACTATATAAGGCACTAATCGCCACGCTAAACTAATCCAATCGGCTTAGGGTTTGTCTCTTTCTCACAGTACCACTGCCGCCAATCTCCAACCGATCGCTTGCGTGCACCAAATAACCGGGCAAAGGTGTCTCCGAACCATCGCCTTTGCGATCCCTGCACCGAAAAGGCAAATAAGGTTTCACGCGACTACTCCCGAACTTCACACGCCAGCCTTACCTTCAAGGACCAGAGGCGCCACATATCTCTATATCTTCAACGCCGCCTTTGTCGAAGCTCTTTTTCCAATCGCCAATCGACGACAATAGTTTACAAAGGACTGAGGATCTTACTTCGGCCTCGTGAACCTCTCCATTACATTGTCATCAACGTCAACCGTATTCCCAAGATCAAATCTTTTTGTGTTAGTCATGTTCAATCTATCCAATCTATGTGGTGTGCTAGTTGTGCTTACACCGTTGCTTTAGTCATGTTATGCTATAAGATGTTGAATCATGCTATGATCCATGACATGCTTTTGTATTATGCTATTATACTTCACATGCTTTATCTAGTAGATCTGTTCATAATGATTTATATTATGGAATTAATCTGAAATTGTCTAATATTTCAACAATCCAAAAAAATCTTATTTTTAGGTCTTTCCAAGACTTATGACTAGTTTTGTTGATGCTTAGGGGCGAGGAGAAATTCTCTCGTGAGCACTTTAAGAGGTGGTGGAGAGGTCACAAATTGGCTCACTTCCCATGGAAGTTTTTGGGTCAAAGATGGCCAATTCCGAGGGTGATTTCTCCGATGAAGATCGAGTAGATTCTAGAAAGCTAATGATATCTTTTGGCGCTTAATGCGTAATGTGCTATCATATCATATCTATGATGTTGTGATGCACTATAGAGACGCTTAAAGCTCTATGGGATCCTCTCTCAACACTACCTATGGTGCTTCAGATGCGAGGCAAACAATTGTACATCATGGAGGGCTTTCATTATTATAAGATGGTTGCAAACAAATCTATAGTCAATCAAGCTCATGAGATCAAAACAAGATGGCTGGGCGAACTTGAACTCCTTGAGTATGTTATACCCATTGAAGTTGTGGCTGGTTTCATTATTGCAAAGTTGCCTTCTCCATGGAGGAACCGCCACAAGCCTAAAACATAGAGAGAGAAAATATGAGCTTGAAAACCCTCGATTCAATCTCTTGATGTTGAGGAGAAATCTTGGGCTAAAGACAACACCGAGAAGGCGAACGAGGAAAATAATAGCGCCCACTTTGTCCGGAGAAATTCCCCAAAAGGCAAGAACAAAGGGAAAGGGAAACAATGCCCCTTTCAATGCCAAAGCTACTACTACCTTCAAGAAGAAGAAGAAAGACAAGTCCGAGATGCCTTGTTTCACTTGTAGTGATCTTGGTCATTTTGCTAAGGAGGTCATAAGCTGCAAGGAAGTAGAAGAGAAGAAGGCCAACCTCGTATGACTACAACCAACACCGATGGCCAGGATATGGTAATCTACCTATTGTACTTTCAGTATTTCAATCACCTAGTTGGTATTTGATACGGTGCTAATATTCACGTATGTGCCGACATCTCTTTGTTTTATTCTTACGAGGGGCTTCAAGGTTCCTCCGCCCTAATGGGGAATGAGTCACATGCTTCGTTCATGGTGTTGGCACGAGAGATCCGAAGTTTACCGGGGGGAAGATCGATGCTTGGTGAAGAATGTTACGTACCTTGGGGATCCGAGCTTGATCCACATCTAGAGGAGGTGCTCGGTATATATAGAAGGCCGAGCCTATATATAGAAGGCTAGAGAGCCGGGCCATATAGGCCTATAATAGAACTTCATACATTTAACACCCCTTCAAACTCAAGGTGGAAGCGGAGGATTGGAAGCATTGAGTTTGATTAAGTGAAGCCGATGTTGCTCTCGAAGTTTGTGGTTTAGTGAAGAAGTCACCCAATTGCAACTTTGATGGCACATACCGAGAGCAATAGTTTTCCTCGACATAAAGGAGGACGAAGTAAAGAAAGCATCTGCACCGATATGCTTTGTAAGTTCATGTTTTAATTGGATCATAGTCGAGTAGAGGAAGTATGAATACCCTTTGCGAATAGAATCAAACTCTGCCCTAAGTCCCATGACAAATCAGTAAGTGAAACCCGCTCAATAAATGAAAGTGTTGTACATGTCCGACCAGCATACATGGAGGTACTCATGGAGATCAAAGAACCCATCAAACGATCATAGGCAAAAAGTAATACCATCATGAGACATGTCCCTCTGTTCAATAACATGAAGTTGTTGCATGAGAGTGTGTTGAAGGGCACCACTATCTACCAACATACCGTGCCTTCAAATAAGACCACATGGGTTTAGCCCCGCTTAAACTTATGCAGACTCATGATCATGGTGGGTTTAACATTGTTAACCATAGCGACCATGACTTTACCATCACTAATTTCCCAACTTTTTGACCTTGGTGCATTGCTACTATCATCGACTTGAGAGTAGGTGGATCATCGGGTTAAGTGAGAATAAAGACCAACACCTCCCTCAATAGGTTTCAACACAAAAGGCCCATTCCGGATAATTCCCGACCATCAAGAGTAATATTAATGACAATGGCGCGACCAGATCGAGATTCCAGACATTGCCGATGTTAAAAAGAAGAATTACCACCCAAAGACAAGAGGATGCTATTAAGATCGCCAAGTCCCAAAGCACCAAAGAGTAATCCTCTGTTTTTCCTACGGAGGAGGATGACAGCGAACAACAACAGTACGCAGCGTGTGAAGGAATGCGAGAAGAAGTCCAGCGGCTTCGAGGGCGCAGCGGAATGGAATCGGGGATCCCGGCCCGCGCATGAAGACGGATCGCAGATGAGTCCGTCCGGCGTGAAGAAGTCCCGCGATCATGCAAGTGGGATCCCACGCGACGCGAAAGTGAAGCCGTCCGGACAAAGGATCAAAGATAGCGACGAACGAGCCGAGCGCAAATGGGGAAGAACGAGATGCACAATGGGTGCGGAGAAAGGCACGATGAAAGGTCGAAGCGGCGCAGGAGTCCCAAGGGAGAAATAATTGATCGTGGGTGGACTAGATCAGGCTAATCCTAACCCTGAACCACGCCTTTGGTACCATGTTACGCACCTTGGGGATCCGAGAGCTTGATCTCTCTAGAGGAGGTGCTCGTATATATAGAAGGCCGAAAGCCTGTATATAGAAGGCTAGAGAGCCGGGCCATATAGGCCTATAATAGAATCCTTCATACATTTAACAAAGAACGCAAGCAGCATGTCCCTCCTACTATTCGCATAAGAATCTTGTTAGCTTTTCTCTTTGTTAAGAGATGGTCTTAAGCTAGTGTTAGAGTCCAATAAAGTAGTTATGTCAAAAGCATGGACAATTTATTGGTAAAGGCTATGATTGCGAAGGCTTGTTCGCCTAAGTTTATCTAATTTTAGTAATAAGTCGTAAAAAGGCAATCATATTTGTGGCCCAATTGATGATAATTCGAAAGTGTTTGACATTCTCATTTATGTCATGTGAATTTTGGTTTGATGTCACATTTATCTAGCTTTACTTGGTTAATTCTAGATTTCACCATTGCTAAAGGTTCTAAGTGTCATATTTGTGTGCAATCTAAGCAACCTCTCGAAAGCCTCACAAGGCAAAGGAGGAGGAGAGACACTTGACACCTTTAGAACTCATACATTCCCGATCTATGCTAGATGAATGGTGTGTTGACTAAAAGGTGGAAAGAGATATTTCATGACGCTATTTTTTTTTTTTTTGAGTAGAATTTCATGACTTAATTGATGATGCTTCTAGATATTGTTATATTTACTTTGCTTTGAAAACCAAAACATGAGGCATTAGACTACTTTAAAAATCTTTAAGGTTGAAGTTGAAAATCAACTAGAAAGAAAGATTAAACATCTAAGGTCGATCGCGGTGGTGAATATTTTTCTATAACATTTGATGAGTTTTGTGCTTGAACATGGTATTATTCATGAGAGGACACCTCTCTATTCGCCGAATCCAAATGGTTGCCGAGAGGAAAAATCGCGATCACGACCGACTTGGTGAACGCCATGTTAGAACTAGCGCTAGTTTATCTAAGGCATAGTGGGGGAAGTTATATTGACTATAAGTCATGTCCTGAATAGAATTCCAAATGTAAATAAAAGAGACAACACAAAGACGCAGGTATGGGTTGGGAAGGAAACCGTCACTTTCATACTTCACGCGTGGGGATGCTTGGTGAAAGTCAATGTTCCAATTAATAAGAAGTGTAAGCTTGAACCAAAGACGGTAGATTGTGTCTTTCTTGATGTTCTCACAACAACATTGCCTATAGATTTTTAGTAGTAAGATCTAAAGTTTTTGATATGCATGTTGATACTATCTTTGAATCTCGTGATACTACATTTTTTGAGAATATATTTTCTATATGAAAGATATGCGTAGCAATGCTAAGTTTTCTACTGAATTAGTTTTCGATATTACTATACCTATCGAAGTCTCCCCGTTGAGTCGTTTGAGCAACCACTTGAGGAGGATGACAATGAAGTTCCCGTGAAGAACAAGAGACAAAAGGATTGCAAAATCTTTTTGGTGATGATTTCATTGTGTACTTTGTGGATGATACTCCCACCCTATTTCAGAGGCATATGCATCTCCGTGATGCCGATGATTGGAAAGAAACTATTTGTAGTGAGATGGACTCGATTCTTTCTCTTCGGAACTTGGGAGCTCTCGTAACTACCTTTCAGATTGTAAACCAATTGGTTGTAAGTGGGTGTTCAAGAAGAAGCTAGGACCGATGGTACTATTGACAAGTACAAGGCTCGGCTTGTGGCTAAGGGCTACAATCAAAAGGGAGGAGAAGATTTCTTTTGATACTTATTCACCTGTTGCTAGAATGACCACTATTTGAACACTACTATCCTTGGTTGTCTCATATGGTCCGATCATTCATCAAATGGATGTGAAGACAACTTTTCTTAATGAAGAGTTGGATGAGGAGATCTATATGGATCACCCCGATGGATTTGTAGTAAAAGGTGAAGAGCAGAAGGTGTGCAAATTATTGAAATCTTTGTATGGCTTGAAACAAGCACCTAAACAATTGCATGAGAAGTTTGACACTCACGTTAAGTAGTGTCGGATATGTCATTAACGAAGTTGATAGGTGTGTGTATTATCAACATGGTTGGGGTGAATCTGTTATACTATGTTTATATGTTGATGATATTCTAATCTTTGGAACAAACATGGATGTTATAAATGAGGTCAAGTCTTTCTTGTTGAAGAGTTTTGATATGAAAGATCTAGGAGAAGCTAATGTAGTTCTAAACATTAATTTGATTAAGGAAGAGAGTGAGATTACTTTATCGCAATCTCACTATGTTGAGAAGATCGTAAGTCATTTTGGCTTTATGGATAGAAAGCCTTCTCCAACACCTTATGATCCTAGTGTGACATTGCTTGAAAAAATAAGAAGACTACTAGAGATCAATTGAAGTATTCTCAAGGTTGTTGGTTCACTCATGTACCTAGCTAGTGCAACTAGACCGTATATCTTTTTGTTGTGGGCAAGTTGAGTAGGTATATGTCCAACCCAGATGATGATCATTGGCATGTACTAGAAAGGGTCTTGTGCTATCTTAAAGGTACAATGAGCTATGGAATTCAATACTATTCGGGGCACCCGCTTATGCTAGAGGGATATAGTGATGCGAACCGATTTCTTATATTGCTCAAATCTATGCCACAAGTGGGTATGTATTTACTCTTGAGGTGGCGAAGGTCATGGAGGTCTTGTAAAACGTAATTATTTTGACTAAATCAACAATGGAA
Source organism: Hyparrhenia diplandra (assembly GCA_015847255.1). Taxonomy (NCBI): domain Eukaryota; kingdom Viridiplantae; phylum Streptophyta; class Magnoliopsida; order Poales; family Poaceae; genus Hyparrhenia; species Hyparrhenia diplandra. Next base: position 80,934 of record JADLZK010012936.1, read on the forward strand.
GCAGAATCCCCATCATGGATACAAAGATCCGAGAGAGAGTGGCCGCGTGAGTTTGTCCCGACTTGCTAGTGGTTAAGAAACCAATACCGCTATTCTTATGAACCCGGATAATCAAATAGTGATCACTAAAGTGAATAGTGCTAAGGATAATTCAAAGTCAACAAGACACGTTAAAAAGACGCCCTAAGACTATAGGGAAGTTGAGAAACTCCGAGTAATAATTGTGTCTTATATACGATAGATACAAACTTGGCGCATCCCTTTACAAAAAGGGCTATCACGCGAATGTGATAGAAATTGCATCTAGGGAGATGGGTATGAGACCCATATGAGTTTATAGTAGTAATAACCCAACATTTTTAATCGAGATCCCGTGATTAAGGACACAGGAAGAACAAGCTATTGGTAAACCGAGGAGAGTAAAATGGTAGCCCCTCTCTATGTGATTGATGTAATACTCTCAAGAGCTTATGAGGCTCTCAGATGGTAAGTTGGCTTAGAATGCCTTAATATGCCCTATTGACTTTTAATAAGTAAAAGATGTTGTCCTATAGAGTATTCTTAAAATGGCATACCTATATGAGTTTGACTGTTAAATGCCGCTAGCCTATGAGACTTGATGATCTCTAGTAAGCTCATGAAAAGACTAAGGAGTATGACATATATGCTCCACCTACAGGGAAAGGCTACTTGGTAGCCAAGTACTAGTTTGGCTTTGAGCAAAGCTTGTGCACACAAAACTTGCAATTTGCGTAGTCCATTGTTCAAGTTGTGAATAAGTGTAGCTTGAAGTTCTATGCGAAGTTCAACTTTTTAGCCGATCCCTATTGAAACACTAGTATATCAAACAATAGCGAGAACAGCAAATTTCTAAACGGGTATTTGAGATCCGGTGGGGGATTGTTGGAATTTATGGGCTTGTCCCAATAACAAATCCAGAAATTCCTAGAAAAAAAACTTAAATAGGGAAGTGGTATGCCCTTTAGTGGAAGGTGGAGTGAACCAACTTAAATAGGAAAGTGGTTCTCATCTTCTCAAGTCTAGTGTGAGAAGGAGAAGAGAACTTCTTGTAGCGTTTCATTTCCTTTTCGCCGCGGCCCGGGCGTATGAAGCATCTTGGCGACGCCGCGACATGCTTGGCGTGAATGGATTCGCTGAATCCGGCTCCTAAGCTTTGTAGATTAATGCGGTCTTCTTTTCGTTTTTAGTTTATGGTCTTTTTGGTTTTACTGCGAGTTCTAAGCGAATCACGAGCAGCGAGTCCTAATCGGTTTAGAGCGTGGTATGTCAATGCAGGTCGATCTACCGACTATATCATGAGACCACGGCCACGCTAAATGAATCAATTGAAAGTTTAGGGTTTGCCTCTTCGCCGCTGCGCGCCGCCAATCTCCGATCGACAAGTTTGCGTGCATCGGCGAATCGCGGCAGCGTGTCTCCGAACCGCCGCTTTGCGATCTGCACGACCGAGAAGGCTTAATAAGGTTTTCGCGTGGCGACGCTCCCCGAACTTCCTGAATTTCCCTAGAGTCTTCATTTTCAATGGAAAAGGTTTGGTTTGCATTTTCGTAATAGCACTTGACTGATCAACATGTTCTCAAATGCGGTGGTCGTCGAGGGAGTACGTGTCCCAATAGTTCTAGGAGTTCCAATCAAAACAACGGGTACCAATAATAGCTCTGTCAGATCGAAGATAATGCGCTAGATGAACAATCTGAAGGAAGCCATGATACTAAGTAAGACTTCTTTTTACATATTTCTCATTAATATGCTTTTTCCTAAAATATTTAAATCAAATCAAGGCATGATACTAGTCCAGTAATATGCCAATGCTGTTCTCTGTGTTTCTTGTAATATGTCATTTGTAGAAAATGCTAATATTCCACATCTTCTTTTATTTTAGCAGTGATGTAGACTTAATTGTTCTAGAAGAAGAGGGTAATTCAGAACATTGTCTTCTCAATAAGAAGTTTTGGTCAAAGGTCTGGAATGAATTCACACTCAAACTTGTAGACAATTATGTGAATGAAGTATGCAAACATTGCAATGGACAGTTTGTGGCTGGTAACAGAATGGGCACTAGTCACTTAAAGTATCACATAAAAGTATGCCCAGTGCTTAGTTCTTCAAAGAGAAGAAGGATTGGTGGTACACCTAAGGAAGATCTTCCAAAGTTTGACTAAGAACAAAAAGTCGCGGACGACTTAGCCCAGACATGATTGTTTGCCATAACTATCCCCTTTTGAGGGAATGGAGCTTAGTGACAACAGCTTTATTGCTGATATGGCAAAGCCAATGATAGAAAAGTTTGAGAAATATTGGGGAATTACAAATAAGTTATTGATTTTTGCCACCATTTTCGATCCTCGTTACAAGTTGAAGGCTGTTGAATACTACTTTGGATTACTTTATGGCGAGTTTGAGGCTAGACTAAAGATTGAAGCTGTCAAGAAAAAGTTTGGGTGAATTGTTTGATGAGTATGCCGGTGAAGACACAATCTTCACCTGTTGCTAATGCAAGTAGAAGTTTTGAGGCTGACCCAATTTGTTGCAATCGTCAATGGGCTCATCTGCTACCAGGCTAGGGTTTATCAAGGTTTATCATGGAGAGTTACTCAAGTCAACACAAGTCAGAACTAGAAGTGTACCTTGATGATCCTACTCATCCTGAAATGGGTAATGATGTATTTGACATCCTTACATGGTGGAAGTTGCATGGTCCAAAATATCATGTCATTTCTCTAATGGCACGAGACATCCTAAGTGTTCCAGCATCTACCGTCGCATCTGAATCTGCATTTAGCTTAGCAAAGCTGGTAATTGATGACAACCGTTGTAGTTTGCTCCCAGAAACTGTTGAAGCATTAATGTGTGCACAGGATTGGTTGAGAAGTTCCATTCCAGGTATACAATTCCTCTAAAATTGTACTACACTGCTTTGCATTTCCTAAATAAATAATATTGTAATGATTTGGAAACTTGCTAATTTTTGATTGATTGAAATAGATGAGTCAAGTATAGCAGCAGAGGCCATGTTTCCTACTGCAACTACAAACCAACAAGACGAATCATATGACACTTGAAAGATTATAAAAAGGTATTGTAATTCCCCAATTCTTAGTTTGTCTCTGTTTAATTTATTGATAGTTGAAAGAAATGTGTTATGTGTCTTTATTATAGAAAAGAGCTACTGGACAGAATATTTTTATTACAAATGTGGAACTATGTCCGTAAATATTTTTTATTTACAAATGGTACCCTGGAGTGAAGCTGAGGAATCTTTGTAATTGAATTAGCGCTACTTATTTCAGTTGTTAAATCATTGTAGAGTATCAATGTTTGTTCACATTTACTTGTTTTGTTTCACAAACACCTGTGGCCCCTTACAATTTGGCATGTGAAATTCAGCTCCTCCCTGCTGATGGTGTCTGGGATGCTGCAGCTGCCGCGGCTCCAGCAGCCACTGTATGGTGTAGCTTTGAACCTCTTACGTGCTAGATGAGAATCAATTTTGTGTATTTGACTTTTGCTGAGACAGTGACTGAACCATGTCCCATTTTGTTACCACCTCAAAATGGACTTTGCGGCGAGCAAAGCAGAGTCCCAATCGCGCTGCCGTGACGCGCGCGTGCGTACATAGCGGTGGTCGCCTAAAAAGCTCGAGTGGTTTGGCTCACGTGATATAGCAGTGTAGTAATTCTCCATTTTTAATTATAGTTTTATTTAAACTTTTTTATCCTAAGTTTGGCCGAGCACATGTCTTGGCCCAAAAAAATTTACATAAAAAACAACCAAATTTAAGTCATTTTTAAATATCATATGTTAATAAAAGCGTTTAACAAAAAGAAGTTGATATTTTGCACAAAATTTTGAATAAGTCGAACGGTCAAAGTTGGGGGTTGAAAAATTAAACGAACTACAATTTAGAACGGATTTAGTATGTATTTAAATACAGGTCATAATCCCAATTCCCACAACTACCCGTGAGCAAGCAATGCAAGATCCAACTACCGGTCACATCAACACTGAACACACTACACCGTCCGCGTCCGGTGTCCTTCGTCACGGCTAGGCCTGAAACCACCGGTTCGCAGGAACACACATCACGCTGGTCGTAAGATTCCGGTTCGCAGGAACACACATCACGCTGGTTGTAAGATTCCGGTTCGCAGGAACACACATCACACACTGGTCGTAAGATTATTTTTCAAATTTCTTTCAAAAGAGACAAAGGAAAGGTGATTATATATATAAACACCAAGATTTTAGGGATAACATGACCTCATGAGGGGAAACAACAAAGGGAGAATTGCCTATTTGGCCTAAAAACTTCATCTTTTTTTTTTTGATCTTTTTCTTTAAACTTGCCTATTTGGCCTCCAAATAAAACTTTATCTCTTCTTTGGCCTTCAGGGCCAGTTTCAAGAACGTAATGGTGTTGGTGACACCTAAAAGCACCATTTTACCTCTGTCTAAAAAAATATAAAAACAGAGTTTTATTTGTTTTCTGGTCTCTTTCATAGTATTTCTTTGTTTTGCATAAAATGAAAACTATGTCAGGTTTTCGTTCATTTTTTAAAACAGATTAAATTTGGTCCATACTTACACATGTGACATGTCCTGTAGTACTCACCTGATCTAACAAGTACAACCTTTCTTGTTCAAAGTTTTTTTTTTTTTTGGTGAATAACAATTCTGTTGATTCGGCGGTGGGGGTTAATTGATGAGTAGTCTAGTACACCACGCCTACACTCAATCTGATTACTTAAACTAGTCTCATACGCGGAGTCTAGAACCTTCTGGCCGATCGGAGATCTCGCTAGCAAGCAAGCGAGCACTAAATCCTCGTCGCCAAATAGATTACTAGGGAATTGCAAAAGAAGGCGGATATTACTTCACTCGGCGCGAGTCGGGTCAGATCGTGTTAGCCAAATTGCGAGAACTCCGACAAGCCTTCGCCTCCCGCCTGCTCTCCTCTCTCTCTTCCTCTTTCTAAAAGTATGTAGCCACAACTAGGTGGAGAACACCTACTACAAGATATTGATGGCAGCTGAAGCTTTCGGTCAGTGTAGAATGTGTGTATTACAA
>JADLZK010012937.1:0-113060 GCA_015847255.1 Hyparrhenia diplandra
AAATTATACCAATACAAAAATATGTAAAAGCTTTGCAATTAGAAAAGAAAAATACCTGCAGCTATATCTTGTGCTCAGGCCGGCAACGTGTAGTCTCACATGTTCAGCATGCTCCTCCAGTGGTGTAGTGTCTTGTACCTGGGATCCTTCGCCAGATCGCTCTGGGCGTTGAAGAACTTTCCATCCCAATGCGCACAGTCGTCCGTGACGCACTTGCAAATGTCAGCGACTGTTCGCTTAAATGTCAGGTCCGTAACTTCGCTTTGAAACTGTGGTTGGGCTTTCTTGAGCTGATTCCAGCTGCTACTGTACTTGGCCGTAGCCCTGAGGTGCTCGCAAGCAAAGAATCCACACGTGAGGGAGCCCAGAGGTTGCTTCACGCACTGCATGCACGATAGATATATGTAGCACATAATCGTTAGGCCATTATCGAGAGCATTCAATATGTACTAGCACAGACGAGTCTCGCTACGTACCATGAATTCTTGCCTCAACTTGACTTTGTTCCCGTGATTCTTCTTCCGCGTCGCGCTTCTCCGATCGATGCATTCAGGATCGACCAAGTATTTACCGTAAGCGCTGTATGAAATCCAACGGTGTCAATACCTTTGTCAAACTTGATACGTGCGTTGAGTGCATGAAAGAATAAGTGTCTTTCACTTACATTTGCATAGCCCTTTCGAAATTCATGTAACTTAATTTATTGGGCGCTTCCAAGGAATCGAATATTGCGCACATTCCATCCTGAGGGTAAATCACAAAAACAACCCAGTGGCCGCCAATTGTGTTTAGCCTGCACAATTCAAATAGATACGGGATTTCAGGTATGAGAACATGAAAATTATCAGGGGAACCCCAGTAGCCCTTTGTCTTACCCGATTTGATGGGCCGCAAGGATACACCCGTCTCCCTTGATCTTCTTCATGGCCTTGTAGATATAGTCTGCCGCTTTATTAATTTCTTCTTCCCGCAGCGCAACCTTGTATTTAACTCTATCTATTTCCGACAAGTTCACAACAGCGGGATGGTTGTCTAGTATGTCATGGCCAATAATGGCCCTCTCGGAAATATGCATAGGAGATAGGTAGATAATGCATTGGTTCTGCTCTTTGCTTACATATGCTTGCATCCTGCAAGCACACATGTCGTGTCATCGTAGTAGTAGAACGAGTAGTGGTAGTAGTAAAACTACTACTACTAGTAGTCATGGTGGTGGGTGGCAGTAGTGGTGGTAGTAAGTAGTAGTAGAGTAGTTGAGTAGTAGTTGTGGAATCAGGTTATCGGAAGATTAAGATTCCTCTAAAAATTAAGATTTTTCTCTGGTTTTTACAAAGAGAGGTGATCTTAACTAAAGACAATCTTGCTAGAAAAATTGGAAGGGCAGTCAGAAATGCGTTGGCTGTAACCTGAATGAATCAATTCAACATCTTTTCCTTGATTGTCATTATGCTAAAATGGTTTGGAGGATGGTGTATCTTGCTATAGGCCTAACTCAACCCAGATCTATTAGACATTTATTTGGTTCTTGGCTTTCTAATCAAAATCCAAAGATTAGAGACATGATTTGGGTTGGGGTTGCTGCTTTCTGCTGGGCCATCTGGAATACCCGCAATGATATTTGTTTTAATAGAATTAAATATAACTCTATTCTACAGGTTATTTTCAGGGGAACGTATTGGCTACGTTTCTGGGCACAGTTGCAGCATGACGATGTAAACAAGAATCTACTATCATCGATTAGCACCAAAATTGAGATGGTCTCGCTACAACAGGCGAACGGTGGTTGGAAGCACCTTTATAGACTGTGCTAGGTTTTTGTTTTGTTTCTCGAGCAGTTGTCGCTTCTTTCTTTGAGCAATTATCGCTCTACTTTCAAAAACACTGTAGTAATTGGGCTGTGTACGTCTTTGGACGTAGAGGCGGATGTTTTCATCCTTTATCTAAAAAAAAAGTAGTGGTTGTGGAAGTAGTAGTAGTGAGTAGAGTACGTAGTGGAGTAGTGGTAGTAGTAATAATACTGATGCATAACAAGGCAAAAAAAAAAAAAAAAATACTGATGCATAAATGAACTTGTCATTATACTCACATGGCATAGAGGGTGACTTGGGCGACGTCGAGTTCCTTGCGTCGTAGCAGGCTATGCATGTCCTTGAAGGATATTGTAAAAACAAAATTGTCATCCAAGTGAAAGAGCTCCTTGTTGACCTTGACGACGAAAGACCTCATCCCTAGCTCAGAAGCATACATATACCATTTGTGGAACCTCCGAGTTTCCCACAATTCGTCATCCAAGAGCGTGCCCAAGGGCAACATGAACTTGCCATTCTCAAAGTTGGCCGGGCAATCTGGGCTTAGCCAGCCTCCTGGTGGTGTTGGCGGCCTGTAACTAAGACCAGGCCTATGTTCTTCCACAGTTCTTCTTATGTCCAGTGCAGGCCTATGTTGCTTGGGACTTCCTGAAATCATGTTTTTAATGCCATCCTCGGCTTTCTTCACCGCCTGCTCTGTGGCACCGTAGCAGATAATTTCAGCTTCGATGTACTTGAGTGAAGATAGATTCTCCACGCCGAAACTGAAATCGTCCGTTGTGAGTGACGCTTGAAATGATAGCTTCAGCCTTTCAAGCTTTTCCATAGATTCTTCTTGGAATCTGATCCCAATGGCACGGCTGAACAGGTGGAAAGTTTTCAATTTCTTGAATCCTTCGGGAACTGCAACCATTTCTTTTGGGGCCCTCTGTGCTGTAGGCCCTTTTTCAGTAAGGGATAGGAAAATGAGTTCAGGTAAACCTGCAAGAATTTTGAGACCCCGCATTTCCAATGAGTAGACCTCGATGGACAGAGAGCTGAGTTTTTTTAATCCATTATCAGGCCGCATTTGAGAGGGATATGCCCGCGCTACTCCGGTGCCGGAGCTAGGGGCCCCTGTTTTGTCGCTGCTCCTCCCATCTGATTGCAGAGGCCTTTTGTGCGGTTCCACCTGCTCCGATGCCGAAGCCTGTGGAGGATCCGGTGCGGAAGCCTCATCAGAAGCCTGCGGAGGATCCCGTGCGGCAGCCTCCTCAGAAGGTGGAGGATCCCGTGCAGCAGCCTCCTCAGAAGCCTGTGGCCTGTGCGGCAGCCTTGTCAGAAGCCGCTGGAGGAGCAGGGGGCAGATCGTTAATCCAAGTTGGTAACATGCCAAACGTGCTGTGCTGTATCTCAAGCTTTTCAACGTGCTGCAAGACTTTCTGTATATCACCTGGCTTGAACTCTAGTGAATAGCTGGTGCATATGGATAGATGCTTGAGCTTCTTCGTGCTTAGCTTGCAGAGAGCCTCAGGCAAAGGTTTACCACAACTTTCATCCCATGACCTCACAGCAATTCCGAGAACCCTCACTTCTGGCAGAGTACATATATCTTCGAGAATATCTGGAGTTGTATCAATGTCATGTAGCTCTTCTAGAGCTTGTAATTTAGAAATCCCAGCTGGCACTTTGGTTGATCTGTTAATAAGGAGACACCGCAGTTGTTTTAGTCTAACAATCGTACATGGCAGTTTATGTACACTAGTTTCCCTCAAGTCCAGCGTCTGCAGAAACTGTAGGTTTCCAACCCTCCCGGGGATCGCAGTAATCTTTTTGCTTGCAATGACCAGATACCTCAACTGATGCGAACTCCCAATGTAATTAGCAATATCTTGTTCCTCCCGTGGATCTTTTAATTCCAGCACACGCAGATTCTTGTTGTTCTCAATGTGTTTCTTTCGGGATGCAAGGCGGGTTGTCCAGGAACATGCAAATAGCCTTAATTTTTCTGTCCTTGCATCCCTATCTTCCTTAGAATCAACACTGCAAGATATGGCACGTGATGTCTGCCAGAAGGATTTGATTCTTCCTTCTTCAGGAGAACGGTTTTCTTGTTTATTTGCAAATGAGAAAATGAGATCGGTCATCAGCACAGGTACCCGGCAATCAAGAGCTTTGCCATCATAGTCATGTTCTATTGGCTGGATCATTCCAGTATCTAGGAGCTCATAGAAGTATTTCTCGCCCAGTTCTTGTAAGTTCTGTCCATCATTACCTTGGATTATATCTTCGGATATCCATCTCTTTACCAAACTATCTCTTCTGATCACATGATCCTCTGGGACAGTGCATAGATACAGGAAACACATCCTTAGATGTTGAGGTAGGTTATCATAGCTGCGTGATAGTATTCTTCTCATATTCTTAACAGGATCACCAAATTCAAACGACCCAGAACCAATAGAGTTAGCCACCTTTTTCCATTCCTCCGGTGAATTTGGAGAATCATTAGGCAACACACTAGCAAAAGTAATGATGGCTAATGGTAACCGGCAGCACTTGTTTAATACTCTCTTGGTTGATTCTCTATAATCAGCTGAACAACCACTTTCAGTTTTAAAATATGTTCTTCTATAGAATAATATTTTGGAGGCATCGTCAGACAGAAGTGGCAGTTCATAAACAGCACCAATGGACTTAGCAACATCCACTTTGCAAGTTGTGGCTAAAATTCCACCTCTGTGATTTTCACTTATCAATGCAGGGCTGATCATTTTCCATACTGATACATCCCATATGTCATCAATAACAATCAAGTACCTAGTGACAAATCAGGTTAACAGGCATGAGTTTGCAAAAATATAATGGTACAATGATGTGCATAAGTGTTGCATGGGTAATGGTTCTAACCATTACAGAATAGTACTCTACTCATTCCAGAATCGTAAGTCGTTTTGTTTTTCCTAAGAACATAACTTTTTGCGATGCACCTAGATATATATATGATATATCTAGATACATGGTACAAGAGCCAAATGAGTTATAATTATTGGAATAGAGGGAGTAGAATTTTACATACACGCAATTGTGCAAACCTTGAGCCTACTGTTTGGACTAACCACAGAGATATGGAGTACTGCTTCATGGCAATGACGGCAGGAGACACTAAGGAGGTGCACTCTTTAGCCATAATGACTATTTAGCACATTTGGAAGGAGATAATAAACACCAGAGTTTTCAACGAATCATCGAGTGCGGACAATCTGTCTTCACTAGAATCAAGGACGAATGCTTTGACTCGGCTTCAGCGGGGAGGCGGGGGTGTAGTTTCGCAAGGATTGTTCTAAACAACATGAGTAATTAGCATAGTTTTTCTGGTAACCCACACGGCGGTCTGCTGTGTGGGTTAGCACCTCTCGCGCATGTGTTTTCAATTCTAATTCTTGCCTATTAATTGTCGATGTTTTACAACCGAGAGCCTGCCACGGGGTGAACCGAACAGTTTGTTTGGGCCTCGATGAACCTAGAGACCGGCGGTTTGTTGCGCGGCTGACATGAGAGCGGGGTTTTTATCTTTGGTTCGGGCCCTCGATAGGATATTGAGTAAAGACCTTTACGTCCAGTCGGGGTGAGCCTGTTTTTGATTGATGGGTTCGACCGGAGCGCCTACAGCCCTTCGGTCGAGGTTTCTTACAACGCTTGACTCTAGCTATGGTCTAGAATCCAAGTCTTGAGCCTTATCTTCCCTAACTCTCCTCTAAGAGGTGTTCCTCGGTCGCCTTTTATATCATGGAAGGGACCGAGGAACTCGCCACGGTCCTAGTCGGATACAAAGTGGGTAGTCCGATGAGGAGTCAAACTCCCTACTTTTATAGAGTTTCGACTAGTGTTCTATCCTAATTACGTGAGAAGTCATCGTAGCCTAGATTCCGTTGTCTTCGAGAGTTGTTGGACCAAAGTTTAGGATAGAACCCGTGGTCAACTCGGTAGAGTTCTTTGGAGATATTGTATCCACAAGCCCTCGAGCATCTCAAGGTTGAATCTTCGAGAGTAGTTTACTTGTCCTCGGGATGAAGCCTTGATATGATCTTGAATCTTCAAATGGTGTGCACTTTTGCCTTGAAAAGTGCACCCGTTGGGTGTAGCCCCGAGCTTCTTGCTTTTTGGTACAAAGAGCTGGAAGGTCTTCGAGTTCTTATCCTCTGTCTTTGAGTTCTTCTTGTCCCGGAGTTCTTCTGACGGTTTGCACTTTTATTCGAAAAAGTGCACCCATTGGGTGTAGCCCCGAGCTTCTTGCTTTTTGGCACAAAGAACTGGAAGGTCTTCGAGTTCTTCTCCTCCGTCTTCGAGTTCTTCTCGCCCCGGAGTTCATTTGAAAAAAATCTTGTCCTGGGTATCAAATAGCCCCCGAGCATCTCGAGTTCTTTTTGCGAGATAGAGCTCTAAGAGGCTGTTGAGTTCCTCTTGTCTTTTGACCGTTTCTCCTTTTCAGTGCCATCACGGGCGCACAAAGGCGCTTTTACTGCGCTGGCTTTTCGGGAAACATCTTCATGTTGCGAGTCAATGTATTGAATTGGCTGCTACTTGATTTGAGGTGACCGTTCGTTTGCTTGGTTGCCTCGTCTTCCACGGACCCGGTCTATAGGCATGCTGTCCACCGCCGATAAATTGGGCTGTAGTCATTGTAGCAACTTAGTGCTTCTCTTTTCTTCGCCTCTTCTTCTTCTTCTTGGAGCCTTCCTCTTCTATAGAATAGCCAATCTAAGCTTTTGAGTCATGGAGCCGCCAGTGAGTGTTGGATGAGCCCTCTGGCGTGGTCTTGAAGCTTTTTGGGCTCTTTTCTTGCGAGTGAGGGATGTCTTGTGATACGGAGTAGAAGGGGACTACTTCAGTGGTGGATCTGCTCTTGGACATGGCTAGCGGCGGGAAAGGGATGCCTTGTCTTTGGGGATCCCGGTCGTCTGAGATCGAGTTCTCCATCGCTTCGTCGTCCTATCTCACTTAGCCGGCATTTGCTGAAGGGCAAGGCGAGCTCCTTCCAGTTTCACACTAGCCTGCTGCAAGCTTGGGTGACTTCTTGGGTGACTCATCCGATCCTCGTGACGCCGATCGGCGTGAGAGAGGATAGCACCCGCCGCCTAGTGCAAGGGGGTTATCTTTTCCCGTCTCTCTGCCTTTGGGTTTTGAGGAGCCACCATCCATGCCTTCTTTGGAGTTCTTCACTCGCTTTGGGTGTTTTGCTTCTGAAGGTTCCTCTTCCCTGGGGCGGCAGCTTTGGAACTATGTGGCTCTTGGTTCCCCTATTCCACCATGGTTCTTCGGGTCTAGGGTACTTTTTGTGTGTGCCGACTTCATTCGCGTATCCGTGGTCTTCTTAGCATTCTTTTGCTTTGGATTCTTGGGCTAGGGTCTTGACTTCCAAGTCTTTGTTACTTCTTGGACTTGGAATGACCTTTCCCTTTGGCGGTGGTTGTTAGTCTGGTTGGAGTTCGGATGCAGATCCGGTGCTTTAGGGTTGTTTCCTTGGGACGCGGACTCTTCCTACCCGCTGCGTTGTACTCTTCGAGTTGTTTGCCTTGTAGTCTTCTTTGTATCTTGTATGAGTGGGCTCTTGTCAAGCCCGCCGTGCATTTAAGTCTTCTTTGTATCTTGTAAGGAGCTTGTCTCCGTCCTTTGTATCTACTATGAAGATGAATAAAGAGCTCTTTTTGTATTTCGTAATGTGCCTCTTGTATTCTGAGACTTGTCTATTGTTTACTATTGTATGCTTGTGACAGGTTTCTATTATGAATCGTCCTGTCTTGCGGAACACTCCGCTTTCTTTTGTTGCCTCGACAAGCTGATGTGGTTGATGCCTTTCTCCTTGCCATAAGAGTTCTTTTGGCATCTAGCCTCATCCTTTCTGTAGACTTGCTAGAGTAGTCTGTCGGAGTCATGCTTCTGATTACCAGGGTTTTTTTTTTCTCCTGGCCTCCAACCTCGTCTTCTCTATAGACTTGCTCGGTTGATTGTGGAGTCTTGTTCCTTGTTGTTAGGGTTGTTTTCCTCAGTCATCCAGCCTTGTCTTCCTTGTAGACTTGTTAGGTTGATGTTGGAATCTTGCTCCTAATTGCCAGGGTTGTTTTCTCCTGGTGTCCACCCTCGTCTTCTTTGTAGACTTGCTAGAGTGATTGTGGAATCTTGCTCCTGATTGTCAGGGTTGTTTTGTCCTGGCGTCCAGCCTCGTCTTCTCTGTAGACTTGCTAGAGTGATTGTGGAGTATTGCTCCTGGTTGTCAGGGTTGTTTCTTCTAACGCCCAGCCTTGTCTTCCTTGTAGATTTCTTTGGGTAGCTGGTCGAGCCTTGCTCCCCGATAGATATGGTTGCTTTCCCTTGTCCTCCAACCTTGTCTTCCTTGGAGACTTGCTAGAATAGTTTGTGGAGTCTTGCTCCTGATTGTCAGGGTTATTTTCCTCTGACATCCAGCCTCGTCTTCTCTGTAGACTTACTATAATAGGTAGTGGAGTCTTGCTCCTGATTGTCATGGTTGTTTTTTCCTGGCATCCAGCCTCGTCTTCCTTGTAGACTTGCTAGAATAGTTTGTGGAGCCTTGCTCCTGATTGTCAGGGTTGTTTTCCTCTGACATCCAGCCTCGTCTTCTCCGTAGACTTGCTAGAATAGGTAGTGGAGTCTTGCTCCTGATTGCTAGGGTTATTTTTTCCCGGGCGTCCGTCTTGTCTTCTCTGTAGACTTGTTAGAGTGATTGTTGAGTCTTGCTCCTGGTAGAGTTGTTTACTCTAGTTGTCGCTTTTGGGCTAAGAAGTTTCCATGCCGTCCGGAGGACTCGTCCATGGCGTTCCCAAGAAACAGAATCCAGGCCCATTTAAGTGCACTACGGACATGTAGGTCAAGATGGTTAGGTTTCTATTTCACAACACGTCAACTACTCCGCCTCAGATAAGGTTGCTCTTAATAGCATAGTGAAATGGTGGGTCCATTTAAGAACACTGCACATGTACACGTGCTTGGTTTCAAAAGGTCGTCCGCTTTCATTGGATATAGTGGCGCTTTCTGGGCTCATAAGCCTCTATGACCTAGCGTGCCGATTCCGCCCTCACATGGAGTGACAGTTCACGATCTTCTGCTAGGATTTAAGGAGTGGACGCTATTCTAGAGCTAGGACTTTGCGTTGGTTCCCTCCCACGTTTTTATTGGTGACCTCCCTTTTGGTGGTCGAGAGCTCACTTAAGCCAACCTCTTTTTTGGGTTGAGATGACAAGGAGCTGTTGTCTTGGTGACCTCCCTCCTGATGAGGTGATCTGGAGCTTCACTTAAGCCGACCTCTTTTTGGTTTGAGGTGGCAAGGAGTTGTCTTCTTCTTCAGGCCTCTTCTTCGCGTCTTTAGATTGGCCTCGAGTTCTTCTACCGATAGAATCTTCTTAGTTGGCTGATGTGTCATGAGTTTCTGATTTCTCCTCCTTCTAGTGTCATCAGCTCATAGGTTCCTGGTCCAAGCACTCTTTTGATGATGAAGGGTCCTTCCCATGGGTGAGCAAACTTGTGCTTTCCTTTTGTCTTCTGATTTCTTCTTAGAACTTGGTCTCCTATGTTGAGTTTCCTTGGACGTATGCTCTTGTCATAGTGCCTTCTTAGCCCTTGCATGTATCTTGCGTTCTGTAGGGTGGCATCTGTTATGACTTCTTCTGCACAGTCGATCTCTAGTCGTGTTGTCTGCTCTCCTTCTCCTTCTTGGAACTACTCGATTCTTGGGGAGCTCCATATCAAGTCGGTAGGACGGCTTTTGACCCGTATGTTAGGAAGAAAGGAGAGTAGCCCATTGCTCTGGGTTCTTAGTCCCCAGATGACTTTTGGGAGTTCTATCCATTTTGCTCCATAATCTTTGAGTTCTTTGTACAGTCTTGGCTTAAGCCTGGCATGGATTAGCCCGTGGGCCCTTTCCACTTGGCCGTTGGCTTGGGGGTGAGCCACTGATGCATAATCTATGCGAATTCCGCAATCTCATGCCCATTCTTCGAATTTCGTCGCTATGAAGGTTGATCCTAGATCCGTGATGATCCCGTTGGGCACTCCGAATCTATGCATGATTTCTTGTATGAACTTGACCGCTTTTCTTTGAAGTTGACGAGTGGCTTATATTCTCTCCACTTAGTGAACTTGTCAATGCTGAAGTAGATGTGCTCATATCCTCCTTTGACTCTTTTTAGCGGTTCACTTGATCGAGTCCCTAGCATGAGATAGGCCATGATGGAGGTATGCATATCAAGTTGTGAGCTAGTACATGCGCTTGCCTTGCGAACATCTATCATCCTTTTGCACTTTTTGACTAGTTCTTTTGTGTCTTTGAGTGCTGTTGGCCAGCAGTATCCTGTTCTGAATGCTTTTCCAACAAGCATTCTTGACACTACGTGGTTGCCGCAACATCCAGAGTGGATTTCTTTTCCTTCTTCTGAGCTGATGCATTTGAGTAGATCTCCTGATGATGCTGCTCTTTTGTATAGCTTGTCCCTAATTAGCATGTAGTTCTTGCTTCTTCTCAAGGTCCTTGTAGCCTCGGTCTTGTCTTGGGATAGCGTCTTGTTCTTGATGAAGTTGATGATGTCTTCTATCCAATGGGCTATTTGTGTAGCTGTTGAGATTGTCATCACTTCTACTTGGGTTGTTTGCTGGGTAGCTTTGTTCTCTAAGGCTTCTTGATTGAAGGATTTAAGAGTTCTTCGACGAATACTCCGGGGGTACTAGCGCTCTATCCGATCCGAGTCCGGCTAGGACATCCGCCGCCACATTTGAATCTCGGAGGACATGAAGGATTTCTAAGCCCGGAAATTCTTTTCCAATTTGCGAACTTCGCGCTATAGAGGCCCATGTTATCCTTTGTGCATTCCCACTCCTTGTTGACTGGTTAACAACAACTGTTGAGTCGCCGTATACTAGAAGTCTTTTGATTCCCGGTGTTCTTGCTATCTTGAGACCATGGATGAGTGCTTCATACTCGCCTCGTTGTTGTAGCTTGCCATATGATTTGTAGCACGTATTTGAGTTGTCTTCCTTACGGAGATATGAATAGAATCCAACCTGCCTCCTCCGAGTTTCAATGATAGATCCATCGAAGTACATGCTCCAATGCTTCTTGATGTCTTTAGGTATTGGTTGTTGGAGCTCTGTCCATTCTACTATGAAGTCTGGGAGTGCCTGAGATTTGATTGCTCTTCGGGGAGAGAACTCTAGGTTCAGTGAACCAAGCTCTACTGCCCATTTTGAGATGCGTCCTGTTGAGTCTCTATTCCGTAGGATGTCTCCTAGTGGGGAGTCGGTGACCCACGTTATCTTGTGGCTGTCGAAGTAGTATCGTAGCTTCCTTGATGTGATCAGTATGGAGTAGAGTAGTTTTTGTACATGTGGGTAGCGAGTTTTGGATTCTGAAAGCACCTCGCTCACGTAGTAAACTAGCCTTTGCACTTTGTATGCATGTCCGGGCTCTTCTCTTTTCACGATGATTGTCGCACTGACCACTGTGTTTGTTGCTGATATGTATAGCATCAGGTCTTCTTGATCCTTCAGAGGTGCTTGTTTGGAGCTGTTACAAGGTATTGTTTGAGTTCTTCAAATGCCTTGTCCGCTTTTACAGTCCACTCAAACTTTCCCTTGGTCTTGATTGGTCTGAAGAAGGGTAGTCTTTTCTCTCCGAGCTTGGATATGAATCTGTTGAGTGCCGCCATGCACCCCCGTGAGCTTTCGGACTTCTTTTATCTTTGTGGAGTCCACTATCTGGTCAATCCTTGGTAGCCCAAAGGGGTCTTTCAGGCAATGCTTGTTTAGATCGGTGTAGTCAGCACACATGCGCCATTCTGAAGTGTTCTTCTTTTGTACCAAGACCGAATTGGCCAACCAATCTGGATGGAGGATTTCTCGATGAACCTTGCGGCGAGTAGCTTTGCGATTTCCTTTTTGATGGTTTCTTTCTTTTTCAGTGAGAACCTTCTTAGTCTTTGTCGATGGGTTTAGACCCTTCCTTGATGTTGATTCTGTGCTCAGCCAGCTTCTTTGGGAACCAGGCATGTTCGCAGGTTTCCCGGCAAAGATGCCTTTATGATTCCTTAGAAAGCTGGTGAGCGCGAATTCCTATTTTGGAGATAGGTGTGCGCTGATGATCGCCGTCTTGGATGGATCACCAGTCTGCAAGTCGATGTATTTTACATCGACTTGTTGTGGGGGTGCCAAGATTGCTTGCTTCTTGGCCAGGATCTTGAGTTCTTCTGGATTTGTTTCTTCTACCATCCTGCTGACTCCTTCTTTTCCAAGAGCTCTTCTGCCTTGTGTGTGATTTGAATAGCTTGTACGTTGCAGTCAAAAGCCTTCTTGAGGTCTCCTTTGAGTGAAAGAACTCCATATGGTGCTGGCATCTTCAGTAGTAGGTATGGGTAGTGCGGTATGGCCATGTATTTGGCAATCGTTGGTGCGCCCATAATAACATGATATGGTGACTTGAGATCCACTACTTCAAATTTGATGAACTCCGTCCCCGTAGTTGGTTGGAGACCGAACATAAGCGGTAGTATGACTTGTCCAATCGGTATCGCTGCACGCTCACGGGACTATCCCGTAGAACGGTGTGTTAGATGGAGCAATTAATCCTTTGAGGTCCAGTCCCATTTTGTCTAGAGTTTCTGAGAATATGATGTTCAGCCCTACTCCTCCGTCAATTAGAACCTTGGTGACAGTGACTCCAGCTATTGTGGGTTCTAGCACCAAGGGATATAGCCCAAGCCGTCGCCTACACTCGTCCATTGATCAACCTTGAGAATTGAATTGGGTATTAGGACCGGTTTGAGGTAGCGAGGGGTAGCTAGTTCTGCTTGCCATGATTGATCAGAGTGCTAGCTTGTCTTGTCTTTTGCTCTTAGATCCAGGAACACCGACGAATATGACATTAAGAGATCTCATTGCCTTTTGATAATCTCTAGTCTTTGGTTCGTTGTCGGGCTCTTTCTTGCGTTCCTGGTCCTCCCGTCGGGTAGAGCTATTTCATGCCTTGTATTTCTCTTGGAACGTCGAATAGCGGAGCGTCCAAACGAAGCGAAGTTGTGAAGGCGATGTGACCATCAAATGCATGGAGAAATATTTGGACTGCTTTGCTCCTTGGGGTGTGTATCTCGTTATTAGCTAGTAGGGGTGTTTTAGAAATCGGTCATGACATATACATATGTGATGTGGTCAGTGGTAGATCTATCTCTTCAAACCCATTTCATTCTTGTCGTGGTTTTGTGAACCCACAATAGTTGGTGCACCGGGTAGGGGTTGTGCTTGTCATGTAATCTTTGCCCTTTAGTCGTTTGAACCACCAACCTCACCGCCGGAGCCACAACTATCGCCCTTGAAGGTGGCGTGTGCTTCCCTAACAAAGTCATCTCTACCGATAGCGCCTTCATCCTCGGCTGTGCTCTCAGCTTTGGGAGTCTGGACTATATTGCTAATCATAGCAGCAACCTCCATTTCTTTGAGGAGATCTCATTGAAGGATAGTGACCTCAATTTCATAGTAGTAACCTCCACTGCTTACACCACCAATGATTCCACCACCTCCATCGACTACGCCTCCAGGATCGGCACCAACAACTTGGGCCCATCAGCACACGGTGGAGTTCACCACTCCGTTGTCCAATGATGAAGACCGCATCGAGGCCTACCATGTCAATGAGCGTCTATGCTACCGCACCGTGGATAACATCCTCGGCGATCAGCCTATCCTAGGATGGAAGTGCATGACTTTGAGGCGGAGCTACACCTGGCGCATGAGGACGGTGAGCCACGCCCCTTCACCGAGACAGAGGGAGACGTGGCATGGCATGCTACGATGGAACAGATGGACGCCGTCGAGCAGAACCTAACATGGGAGCTATCGGATCTTCCTACCGGCCACCCCGCCATCACCCTTAAGTGGTGTACAAGCTCAAGAAGAATGAGACTGATGCGGTGATCAAACACAAGGTGTGTCTCATGGCATGCAACTTCGCTCAACGGAGGGAGTCGAATTTAACGACACTTTCACGCCTGTTGTGATGATGGAGTCTATTCGATTCGTTTGCTGGCATCTCAGGAGGGTTGGAGTGTGCCCCACATGGACATCAAGTCCGCCTTCCTGAATGGTGACTTGAAGGAGGAGGTCTACATCTGTCGGTGTCATGTGGGGGACGCTCCTACACGAGACGGCCTTGAAGGCGAGGGGACGTGCGCAGGCCGCCGAGCGTGCCGAGCGCATGCAGCAGGAAAGGCGCCGGCTTGAGTGGCTAGATTAGAAAGTCAAGGATCCGATTTGTTAGTTTCTATAATTAGTCCTTAAGTCTAGGACCGGTTGGTCACCCAAGGGGCCTTTATCTATCCATGTACGGCACATTGATTCATTAAGCAAGATTAAACCAATTCTCCCTCTCCCTAATCTCTCTCAAGCCGGTGGTCTAGGGGCATAACCCTACCGATGAAGAACGGCGGCAGGGGGGCATAACCCGGCCGGCCACCATGGACGGCGGCCGATCTACGTAGTCGAGGTCCCCTACCCTCGGGCTCACCGCCCTTGACAACCTGGTATCTCGCCTCATCGATCCTCTCCCACCACTTCCACCCAATCCTCCACCGCCGCCACGCCAACAGTCCAGCCACCACCACCGTCTCCTTCCTCCCCCGTCCATAGCCCGCGTCGGCGCTTAGCAACCATGGGCGACGGCGATCAACCCACCATGGCCGACCGATGAAGGTTACGCAGCCTGACGACCACCGACATATCGAAGATGCAAACCGACATGGCGGGCATGCATGGGAGAAGATCGGTTCATCGACCGACTCCAGCACCCACCACGATGGCCGGCATCACACGGATCGCCCTCCGCGGTTCCAAAGCTGGATTTCCGCGTTTGACGGCAAGTCCGACCCGCTGATTTTCATCAATCGCAGTCGATTTCCGCCAAAGAACGCACCATGCCGGAGGAGAAGGTGTGGATGGCGTCGCATAACTGGAGGATGTGGCCCAAGCGTGGTTCATGCAACTCCGGGGAGGACGAGGGCACGCCGCCATGGGGGCGCTTCAAGGAACTCCTGAACTTGCGCCGGCCCGGCGCTGCGATCCGCGCCTCTTTTCGAGCTCTCCGAGTGCCGCCGCACGGGACCGTCGAGGAATACTCCAACCGCTTCTAGGCACTCCTCCCCTCGGGCGGGTCGGCCTGGAGGAAGGCGAGAGGGTGCAGCTCTACACCGCGGCTTGCCGCCCCGGGCCGAGCCATCGGGCACGTATCCATGCGCCCGGCATCCTTGGACGTGGCCATGAGTTTGGCCCGATTGTTGGAGTTGGTCGAACTCGACCGTCTCGGCCTAGCGCCTCCCAAAGCAGCCCCACGGGCGCTCCGCCGGGCGCCCCACGCGTCCACCACCGACGGCCGGCCGCTCCTCCCCGCCAGCGCTCCCGATGCCCGCCCGCCGGGCACCGCCACCGCAGCTGGCCTTACCGCGCGCCTCCGCCCGCGGCCGGCGCAGGGACCCCAAGCGACTCTCGACGGAGGAGCGGCGGAACGGGCGTCGTTTGGGCCTTTGTTACAACTGTAATGAGCCCTAATCACGCGGCCACAATCGGGTCCGTCGCCGCATCTTCTACATCGACGGCGTCAAGCTCGAGGATGCCGCCCCTGCTGCTGGCGAGGCGGAGCAGGCTGCCCCGCTGTTTTCCCTCCGAGCGGTTGCTGGTATGCCCATTTGTGACACCATGCAGGTGCGTGTGACCGTCGGCGCGGCATCCTTCAAGGCCCTCCTCAATACCGGCTCCACACATAACTTCATCGGGGGACGAGGCGGCGCACCGCTGACAGGGCTCCAGCCCACTCCAGCCCACGATGACCGCTACGGTGGCCAACGGCGAGCGCATCTCCCGCCGGCGTGTTCAGCAGGTACCGTCGACATCGCCGGCGAGGCATTCAGCGTCGACCTCTACATCATGCCTCTCGCTGGCTATGACGTGGTCCAGGCACCCAATGGATGGTGACCTTGGGCCCGATTATGCAGGACTTCGTCACGCGCTCCCTCGCCGTTCACCCGCGAGGGCCGCACGGTCCGTTGGGAGGACGTGACCGACCACGGGACGCCGCTGCTCGCGGCCACCACGTCACCGACGGCCCTCCTTGACGAGTTGATGGCTGGCTTTGGGGGCCTCTTCGCCGAGCCGACCGGCCTACCTCCGCAGCGCACGCGACCACAACATCGCCCTCAAGCCGGGCCCGCCGCCGGTGGCGGTTCGGTCGTCTGGTACCCCACGGTGCACAAAGACAAGCTGGAGCTCCAGTGTGCCACCATGATCCAAAGCAAGGCATCGTCCGGCGTAGCGACTTCGCGTTCGGCCCCCGGTCCTCCTCGTCAAGAAACCGTATGGGTCGTGGCGTTTCTGCGTCGACTATAGGGCGTTGAACGCGCTCACCGTGAAGGACGCTTTCCCCATCCCTGTCGTGGATGAGCTCCTCGACGAGCTCCATGGGGCATGCTTCTTCACCAAGCTCGACTTGCGCTCTGGCTACCACCAAGTCCGCAAGCGGCCAACCGACATCCACAAGACGGCGTTCCAGACGCACGATGGCCTCTACGAGTTCCTGGTCATGGCTTTCGGGCTGTGCAACGCCCCGGCCACGTTCCAGGCATTGATGAACGTCATGCTCAGGCCGTTCCTTCGGCGTTTCGTCCAGGTATTTTTTGATGATATTTTGATTTATAGTCGCACATGGGCGGATCACCTACGACATCTCTGCGCCGTGTTCACGGAGCTCCAGCGGCACGCGCTGTTCCTCAAGCGCTCAAGTGCGCGTTCGCCGCGTCTTCCGTGGCCTACCTCGGCCACATCGTCTCGGCCGCGAGCGTCGCCATGGATCCGGCCAAGCTCCAGGCTGTGCGGGGATCGGCCACAGCCTCGGTCGGCAAGGGCTGTGTGTGGCTTCCTGGGACTTGCCGACTACTACAGGAAGTTCGTGCACAACTACGGCACCATCACCGCGCTGCTCACCGCTCTTCTTCGGAAGGACGGCTTCTCCTGGTCCGAGGAGGCAGCCACCGCGTTGCTGCCCTCAAGACCGCGGTGACCTCGGCTCCGGTGCTCGCCATGCGGATTTCTCCAAGACCTTCGCCGTCGTGGAGTGTGACGCTTCATCCCATGGGTTCGGCGGTCTTGGTCCAGACAGCCACTCGATCGCCTTCTTCACCGCCCGGTGGCGCCCGCGGCACCGAGCTCGCGCGCCCACGGCGCGAGCTGATCGGTCTGGTCCACGCCATGCGGCATTGGAGGCCGTACTTGTGGGGTCGCCGGTCCGTCGTCAAGACCGATTACTACAGCCTCAAGTACCGCTTGATCGAGATCGTCCACCATCCCCCAACACCCTTTGGGTGGGAAGCTCCTCGGGTTCGACTTCACCGTGGAGTACAAGCTAGGGCTCACTAATGCCATGGTGATGCTCTCTCCCACCGGGACACGTCCGAGGACCGTGGCGCGGTCATCTTCCAAATGCGCCCCGCGCCGACTTCGACTCGACCCGGCTTCACGCAAGCTCAGGCCACGGACCCGGCCCGCGTCGCCCTCCGGGAGGACATCGGTCCGACTCCAAACAGCTGCCATGGCCGGGCGGATGGGCTGGTCCAGTACAGCGGGCGGTCGTACATTCCCCGGTGTCACCGCTCCTACAGGGAGGTGCTTTCTGCTGTGCACGAGGAGGGACATGAAGGTGTCCAACGCACCCTGCACCGTCTCCACCGCGACTTCCACTTCCCCAACATGAAGCAGGCGGTGCAAGACTTGGTCCGGTCGTGTGCCGTGTGCCAACGCAACAAGGCGGAGCATCCGCACCCGGCCGCCTTTCTTTGCTCCCCGCCGCCCGCATCGCATCAGGGGGTCCGGACCGACATCGCCTTGACTTCGCCGGCACCGCCCGTGTCCGCGGCAAGTCGGTCATCTTGACCGTCGTCGACCCGGTTCAGCAAGTACAGCCACTTCATCCCCCTTGCACACCTGTACTCAGCGGAGAGTGTGGCTCAGGCATTTTTTGCGGACATCGTCCACCTGCACGGCATCCCGCAGTCCATCGTCTCCGACCGCGACACGGTGTTCACCTCCAATTTTTGGCAGGAGCTCATGCGCTTGAGTGGCACCAAGCTCCAGATGACGACGGCCTTCCATCCCCAGTCGGACGGGCAATCGGAGTCCACTAACCGGATGATTATTATGTAATTGAGATGCTTGACAGGTGACCGGCCCCGGGATTGGCTCCGGTGGTTTCCATGGGCGGAGTATGTCTTCAACACCGCCTACCAGTCATCGCCATGGAGACGCCCTTTCGGCGTCATCTACGAGGCGCAACCCTCCCTCCATTCTGTCCTATGAACCGGGTGAGACACGAGTTACGACGGTGGCCAAGCCCATGGAGGAGCGTGCTGAGTTCCTGGAGGACATCAAGCTAGCTTCGGCTGGAGCAGGCTCAGGCGATGCATAAACGCCACTACGATCGCGCCCACCGTGCAGTCTCCTATCAGGTGGGCGATTGGGTGCTCCTGCGCCTACGGCAGCGGCCGGCTGCTTCACTTCCCCAAGCGACGACCGGCAAGCTCAAGCCCAAGTTCTACAGCCCCTACCGCGTCGTCGAGCTCATCAACGATGTCGCCCTTCATCTCGCTCTGCCACATCAGGCCCGGCTCCATGATGTCTTCCACGTCGGGCTCCTGAAGAAGTTCCATGGTGCGCCTCCACAGGAACCACCACCACTACCCCCAGTCCGCCATGGGGCGGTTGTGCCGGAGCCAGAACGCGCGGTCAAGGCACGCCTGGCACGTGGTGTGCGCCATGTGCTAATCCAGGTGGAAGGGCGCTTCACCCGGCATCGTCGACTTGGGAGGACGTCGACACATTCCGCACCACGTTCCCTCGGTTCCAGCTCAAGGGACGAGCTGCCTCGAGGAGGGAGAGATGTCATGTGGGGACGCTCCTACACCGAGGGCGGGCCGCGAGGGACGGCGCAGGGCCGCTGAGCGTGCCGAGCGCATGCAGCGGGGAAGGCGCCGGCTTGAGTGGCTAGATTAGAAAGTCAAGGATCCGATTTGTTAGTTTCTATAATTAGTCCTTAAGTCTAGGACCAGTTGGTTGGCCAAGGGGCCTTTATCTATCCATGTACGCGACACATTGATTCATTAAGCAAGATTAAACCAATTCTCTCTCCCCTAATCTCTCTCAAGCCGGCGGTCTAGGGGGCATAACCCTACCGACGAAGAACGGCGGCAAGGGGGCATAACCCGGCCGGCCACCACGGACAACGGCTACGATCTACGAGCCGAGGTCCTCCTACCCTCGGGCTCACTGCCCTTGACAGTCAGCCACTAGGATTCGTCATCTTTGCCAAGGAGAACAAGGTTCTCCGCCTACGCATGGCCCGCGACAATTTACGGCAGGCACCACGAGCTTGGAACAACAAGCTAGACTCCACCCTCAGATAGATGGGGTTTCAAGTAGAGCTCTCACAAGGTTGCCGTCTACTAGCGGGACAAGGGAGGCAATGCTGATCTTGGTAGGCGTCTACGTCTATGACTTGGTGATTGCCGACACCAAAGAAGAGGTGGAAGCGTTCAAGCCGAGAGATGAAAGCCACCTTCCGGATGAGCGACTTGGCCCCCCTCTCCTTCCACCTAGGGATCGTGGTCCACCAGGACAGCTCCGACATCTCTCTTCTCAAGACTACCTACGGCAAGCGCATCGTTGAGCTGGGCGGCCTCACCGGCTGCAACCTAGCACACACTCCCATGGAGCAGAGGCTAAAGCTGAGCCACAATAGCACGACGAAGGAGGTTGACGCCACCAAATACCAACGCATCGTGGGCTTCCTTCTCTACCTTGTCCACACACGTCGGACCAGGGCTACGTCGGCCGCTTCGCGTAAAGCGACCGACGATGGAGCATCAATAGGCCGTGAAGAGGATCCTTCGCTTGTAGTACCCGAGATGCCCTAGTGAGGAGCAATTCCTCCGGTACAACCTCGTCGGGCGACATTGACAACAGTAAGAGCACCACTAGGATGCTCTTCTTCCTCAGCAAGTACCTCGTTAGCTATCAATCGGTCAAGCAATAGGTGGTGGCCCTATCGATCTATGAGGCAGAGTACATCGCGACTACTACCACTTCGACGCTAGCTTTGTGGCTGGCTCATCGATGGGTGATCTTTTGGGCAGAGAAACTTAAGTAGTGGAGCTCAGGGTGGACAACAAGTCCGGCTTGGCCTTGGCAAAGAACCCTATCTTCCATGAGCCCAGGAAGCATATTCGCTTCAACTATCACTTCATCCGAAGCTGCTTGGACGAGGGAAACATCAAGGTCAGCTACATCAACACCCAAGACCAACTCACGAACTTCCTCACTAAGTCCCTTTGGCGGGTTAGGTTCCAGGAGCTGCGCGCCTGAATTGGGATGGTTCAAGTCCCTGAGAAGGCTCCTCACAAGGCTTAGGGGAGAATGATATGACAATAAGCTTTGTTAGCTAAGGTATTTAAGAGTTAAAGCTCCATGGCTAAGGTATCAGCACCTTATCTTTACCTTATCATACTTTAGGTATGTATGTACTTTAGCATCTCTAGAATATGTTGTATGATTTCTTAAGTTGCAAGCAAGCTACCCTATATGTACTCCCCAACCAGCCATAGTTGTGGTATGGCTAATGAAATAGAAACTGAAATCTAGCCTCAAAAACTGTGATTTGTTCCAACACCCTTGAGGTCATCAATTTAATGTGCACCCTACGTTGAAGAAAGACAATTTTACCTTTTTATCTTGGAGGAATTTTTTGAGTGTATCAATTAGTTGCTGAAGATCGACACATTCTTCCAAGCTGGGATAAGGACGAACTTGATCAAATATGCGTTGAATGATACTCTTGTCATCTGCAGGTCGTTGCGACACCGAAATAAAAGCTTTGCATTCAAATTGATTCGCAATATGTCTGCAGACTGATTTGGCGACACTTGTCTTTCCCGAACCTGCAGTTCCGCAGATAGACACCACTCGTGGTTGATCACTCGTGGCTTGGTCATGCATCAGCATTTTTATTATTTCCTCACGTGGGTTCTCAATTCCAACAAGCTCTCTATCATTATAATTTAGAAAATCCTCTCCTGCAAAAAAACAAAGTTGAGAGTAGATCATAAATTCATGTCTATATATATGTCGCAGCAAGGGCTTAAGTACAAATGGCAAAAAGACATGAACAGCTGAACCCTTTGATGTAGTAACTCATTAATTAATTACCTGTTGACCCACTTGGGATGTCGCTTCCAGCAAGCTCGTTGTCAGAGAGGTCCTCTGCAGAGAGGCCAGTTAGTGCACGTAACAGTTTGGTAAAGAAGAAAGATGAAACATTAATTTAGATATCTGAAGTTAAATTTAAATTAGCTGTAGGACAATAATTCATGTGTACATATAACTGCACATGGTCACAAGAAACAGACGTAGTAGTAGTTTACCTGTCGACCCACTCGGGGTGTCACTGCCAACACGCCTGTCGTCAGTGAGTTTCTCTGCACGCGTCAGTGAGGCAAATTAATTAGAAAGATGAAACATCCAGATATAAAGTCTGAATTAATTTGATCATGGAAATAATGTAGCTAAAAATAAAATGAACAGCTGAGCAGTTGATGACAGAGCATATAACAAATAACAAATTAAAGTAGTTTTGACATGCTCACATACCTTCCGAGTCATCCAGCAATGTTACTACCAAGCTGTAGGGTTCTCTGGTGTACAGAACAGAACATTTCCTTTGATAGCCTCCGTCTTCTGCATAGGCCTTTACATTCTGGATATGGCTGACTTTGTTCCACTCGGGGCCATCCTCTCCCATGGCAATTGATTTGAGTAGCTTTTTGCTACAGTCTAGTGTCAGGTACCATGGATGTACTGCTAGCAAGTATCCAGGAAGAGTTTTCATCTCGTAGTCCTCTACCACAAGGCTGATAAGTGCTGGCGCTTTCTCCACTACTCTCAGTTTTGGGCAGATCTTGATGGTAAGTTTTTGCAACCTAGGCATACTAACTATCTTACTTAGCTTTGGGCTGAAACAAATTTCTAGTTCAACAAGAGATGAAAAGTTCTCAAGAGATTCCAGTAGCCGAGCACCGTTAATGACCGATCGTCTCAAAGCCCTTGCATTGTAGCTAAGGCCAGGAGGAAGGCTCTTCAATTTGCAGCTCTTAACAAGAAGCACCTCCAATGCTGGCATGGCTTGCACGTCGTCGTTCCACTCCCATTCGCTCCAGTCCACCATATCGTACAATACCAGCTCCTGCAGTCTGGGAAATGAATATTCTAGACTGGAATGCTGCAGGAATTCAGGTCCAACACGTCTGATGTCTGGTGCTTTGTTGATCTCCAGGCGCACTAAAGAGGGCATCTGACACAAGCCATCAGGGAGAAGGGTGCAGCTAGCCAGGTTGTGCAGCGACATATACCTCATGCTTCTAAAATCCGCCGTCATTGGCACCATCATCCAATTCGGTAACCGACGCCCAATGTATCCCTTCATTACTAGAGTCTCCAAGCAGGTTGGAGGGGTCAAGTGATCGTATACCTCCTCCATTAGCTGCTGCTGCTCCAAATTGGATGCATTTAAAGATCTTGATGTGCTGCTGTAGTTCAGTTGCAAAGAACTAAGGTGCCGCTTGCTGCTAATCATGGCCTTTTCAGCTAAATAGCTAGCACCCACCATTTCTATTCCTTCTAGGCTCAGGCTCTTTAACTGCGATAGAGGCGCTAGCTCTGCAAAACTGCACCAGCCCTGGTCGTCTGTGTGTACTGGAAAACCAAAAAGTGACCTTAAGTTTGTTAGACTACCGAAACCCCTGGGCACGACATCAACACTTGATCCAACCAAATCAAGGGATCTCAGTTGCTCTAGTTTTATAATACTGGCTGGAAGCTGGACAAACCATTCACACTTGACAATTCCAATGTACTGTAGGAACTTCATTCGGGCTATGTCACTGGGTAGCCTGGATATATCCGACTCATACAAGTACAGGTACCTCAGATGCTTCAGCTGACATAGCGACCTTACCAACCTATCAGAGTCTGAAAGCCTTACTATATGCAGTACCCGTAGACTGGAAAAACTACTCAATGAATCACCAGGCTTGAAGTTGATTTTGCAATTTATGATCAGTAATCTTAGTGATACCAGCTTCTGTAAAGCAGCCCATTCTACTGGTACTGATTCAGTTAATTCTATCGACAAACGCCGTAGTAAATTTGATTGATCACCAATGCTCCCAATTTGCTCTTCCCTCTGAACCACCAATGCTTCTTCACGAGACATATACTGAGCAAAGGAGTGGACTAAATTGTTCATGCTGCACATGTATCCATTGAGAGAATATGTTTCTGTAGGTTCTATAAAATTCCACTTCATCAACTCACGATAGTATTCTGTTGCTCTGTCTTCTAGCTCATAGTTACGTGAACTGCTAGTGGTAGTAATAAATCCTTCACTGGCCCACATTTCAGCAACTGTTCTCTCTATAATTTGACCTCTAGGAAACAACGAGCAGTATAGAAAGCACTGCTTTAACTGAAGAGACAAGTACTCGTAGCTCATGTAAAGTTGGTTATCTACTCCTGGAGGCAGTTCCTCGATCCCTGATCTTCGAAGAAACTGTAAAACTCTAGCCCATTCAGATACACTTGGGTATTTCGTACTTAAAAGTCCACCCACCACTTTAATTGCAAGTGGTAAGCCATCACACTCTTCAAGAATTTCCATTCCGATGTCTTTTAGGTGCTCAATTCCGACCACCTGCCAGAAAAATAATTTATGGCATCTTATTTCTAAGAACATACTAAATCCGTTTCAAATTATAGTTTGTTTGACGTTTTTGAACCTAAGTTTAACCACTCGCCTCATTCAAAAATCTATGTAAAATTTCACTTCTTTTTGCTGTGGCTTGCTTTATTAACTAATGTTCTTCAAGAATGACTTAAATTTGACTATAATTGCACAGTTTTTTAAAAGATAAGACAAGTGGTTAAACTTAGAGTCCAAAAAGTCAAATAAACTATAGAACGAAGGATTACGTGTATTTCCTTGCAAATAATATTTGACAACGCTTCTGCTGTAAAACAATGATGGTTATTACTATTCTTTTTTCACTCTGTGCAGCAGCATAAACCCGGTTAAAGTGGGTTGGCCAATGTGTTAAAGTGGGCGTGTATTGTATTTGTATACTTAATTAGGCAATCCTCTGTTTCGAATAGGCAAACTTCAAATGGACTTTATAAGCATTTTGCATGTCTATATAAACCTAGTATTTCTATGGAATTCCTAGACCGGAAATGGGACCTAAATGTTAAAGATGGGAATTCGGGATACATTTCTCACAAAGTCACAAGTAAACAAAAGCCAATAATAATTAGAAATTTTTACAATAATTGGGGAAAAATTCGATGACTCATATCGACCGAAAAGCGGCCGATCCGACGGCAATAAAGATAGGGAGGCAATGGGAGGCAAAGACACGAAGGCAAAAATTGCCTCCTGTTGTGTCTATGACGGTGGGCCATAGAGGCAAAAATCGCCTTTCGTTGCCTCCCACAAATGTAGGGATTAAAACCGGGCGGTAATTGCATTTTTGTAATTCGTTTTTTATCAAGGACAAAAACGGTAACTTCATAAGTGCCAAAATATCGTTTTGAGTAGTATAGTTAGCGAGATAATATAAGTCATATAGTTAGATGGATAACTTTTTTCAAAAAAAAAAAAACTGCTCTAGTGTTCTAGGGTTCGTTCGTCCGTCAAGTCTCCGCCGCCGGTTGGTCGCGGATCGCGAATTTCGCCCAGTCCACGGGCTCAAGGCCTCTCAATGCCAAGAGTGGAGGGAAGGCGTGCACTCGCATATCGATCTCGACATGGCCAGCCTATTCGACTCGCCGCCGCCGGCGGGCGGCATCGGTACGCCGCGACCGAGGAGTCGTTCTCGCGCAAAGAAGATGCGCTCGCGCCGCAAGGAGTCGGTCCATGTCGCGCCATGGGCGGCCGCCCGTGACGGGCGCCTCGCGGGTCGAGGCCGCGGGCGTGAGACCGCTGCGGGTACTTCCACGGAAGCGCCGTGGCGGGCACCTCCATGCCGCTGGCCCCCGCCCTCAGTATCCACTCTTCCATGGGCCACACAACGCCGCCGCCCAGGTTCGTCTTTCACGGTTCTCGGAAGAATGGAATTTTGTCTTCATGCCTTCAAACCGTTTTGGTGGAATGCCGGTCGAGTTTGGTGATGTTCAAATAGCGTATGCAGATATTCAAGCCTGTTTGTTTCAGTTTAGCTCGTTGCATCGAGAATTCCGCTATTCACTTCACCTTATCATGCATTGCCGTTGGTATATGTGATTGTCCAGGCATGTCTTGATTTGTAGTTTTCTTCGTAAAAGTGTTGTTATATGTTAACTTCGGTTAGCTCACATCTAGTTCCCGGTTAAACAGCCATGGGAAAAGCAAGGTCAAGGAAGTTCGGCATGGGATTTGAAATCACCACAAAGGGAACCCCGACGTGTTTAGAACGAAGTTCAGCATGATGGCACCAACAACGCCATGTAATCGGCCTATGGCTAGTGTTAGCAATATGACCCTCAAGATATTAGCTCGCCGTCCTGTTGACAAGCGGTAGTTTCCGTCGCTTGTTAATTTGCTATGTACTAGAAGCCAAATATCCATCCAAGTTGTGTTTGTTTACATGCATATACTCTTCCCGCACAATTATGGACAGGCTCAAAGGACTAGCAGAGGACAGTTCGGACGTGACTGCTTCGGTTGGTCTCCTCAGGATCCTACTTATGGTCAGACAGGCCATCCAGGATATTACCAACAGCAGCTGCCCACAGAGTATTTTAATACATACATTGCATTTGTTTTCGTAACATAGTCGAAAGCATCGAGATTTATTCAAGTATAATGAGTAGTACATATCTTTGTGCAAAGTGAGATCATGTGAAGAAAGATGTCAGTCACAAGGAACATGATGTAGAGGAATTTTTGGTCGATGAAAACTGTCACGTTTTGTTTTTTTCTTCTTCTCGAAATAGCTTGCGTCGCGGTCTGTATCCAACGGCAGAGTGTGATGCCCGCTGGGGGGCATGCAGTGTTGTTATGACAGGCATCGAGAATTTAGCCCCCTGAATGAACCTTTTGAAACAGAGTTTTTTGTTTGCTCGAGTTTTGAATGAACCACTTTATCGTAATCAATTGAAACTTTTTCTCATGACTATATAGCAAAATGGTGTGTCCATGCAAGTTTTTAGATTTTTCTAGCTAGATTAGGTATTTTAACATTTATTTTTTAGTAAATCAACAAATAATTACAATAATAGGTAAACTTGCTTTGAAAATTGCACAGATACACACAACATCGTAGTTTGGATCCATAAACACCCTAGTAAAGTTTCAGATGCTTGCGGATAGTGGTAGTATGCATCCTAGTGAAGCATACATGTCTTACATATACTCAATGTGACTAAGTGAGATATGTAGTTGAATATGTGGGATTTGTAGTTCCACCTTCACAAAGTCATTAGAATATTATTGCCATTCTCACACACTAACAAGTCCAAAAAAAAAAAGGGGAAATAAAATAGAAATAGCAAATAGTAAAAAGCAAACGGAATAAAAACCAAAAATTAGCTCCCACTGGGTTTTGAAACAGTAGCGGTGGGCTAAACTCAGAAGAGTTACCATCGCACTAGTGCAGTATTTTAGTTATTGGAGAGGGATAATATTTTCCAATATCTTAGGAATAGTTCGTCAAAAGCCCTCTCCTCGCTTGGGCGAAGACCAGCAGGCAGCAGCCCATCAGCGATAACAGGGCCAGCGCCCTTGCCGCTGATTAGCGTGCTTAATGACTAGGTTACCCTTTCAAATGAAAAAAAGAATTTAGAGAAGGCAATGGGAGGCAATGGTAGGCAAAATCAAGTACTGTAAAAGGGCTCTAATAATTAAGCACAATTTCTAAGTAGAGGTACGGAGGGTGAGGACCGAGAGATATTGTGATGGCTTAGTTGTATTGGAGGTGATGTGGCAGTGGCGAGGGAGAGGGGCGGTGAAAGCCCTATTGTGCTAACAATTAACCCTTAAAAATGCTTGAGAAAATTCTAACACACGAGCATGCACTATGATGAGACACATTTTGGTTGGCAACTTAGGAGCAAGGGCGAAGTGAAAAGGAAGAGAAAGGGTCACTCACATATGTGATCGGACGCTGGTCTCAGCTTGACCAGGCGTGTCCGGTGCTTGACTATAGGTGGCGCGGCCTCAGTCCTTTGACTGGACTCCAGTGAAGGGTGCATCCAGTCTCGCAGACTTGGTGGCGCACGATTGAAGTTGAGGTAGTACTGACCAGACTTTGTGGCACGACCGGTCAGGATTTTACCTCTTTGGATGGTCACTCGAAATGATCGGACTCAACGCTTGGGGAGCATTCGGTCATCTCAGCATTTCGTCTGGTCTTGGCATGTTGACTGTGCGAGCGCACGTGAACGGACACATTGTTAGTGCGCTCGGTCATTGCTACGACGCGTCAGTTCGTCCGATCCACACCAACAACAACTCTATTCATTTGAGGGGGTCTATGATAAAAGACATGGCTGGCTTACGGCTCACTCTCTTGGCACATTGGTATGCTTGACATCATTGTGAGCCTAAGCAAACACCTCCCACTCATCAAATCATTGATTCATCATCAACGTAAGATTGGAAGTGATTCCTAGTGCATTTGCTTGAGTAATTGCATCTAGTGGCACTTGAGGATTGTTGTAGCTGCGGATTTATTGTCACTCTTGGTCGTCGTTGCCATCTAGATGGGTTGTAGCAGTGCAGGAGCATTTGCATGAGTTAGTGATTGTTTGTGGCCATCCCCAGTGATTTGTGAGGAGCATTGTACCTTCCCCGGTGAAGAGCCAAAAGGTAACTCTAGTAAATTGCTTATATCATTGAGATAGATCACTTGTGGGTAGGTTCTCGTGGGCGCCCAAGTGGTGGGCTAGGTTTGTGAAACACCTATTAGCCACCAAACCACCAAGTGTTCGTCGACACAACAAGGACTAGCGTGTCGGTAAGCACGTGAACCTCAGGAGAAAATATTGTGTCAGTTGTGATTGGTATTCTCCTGATGATTCATCCTACTCACATTCTTGTATTTACTTTGATACTTACTTGATAGTTAAGTAGCCTGTTTAGTGTAGCATTTTTGAGAGATTTTATTAATTGTTATAATAGGTGGCTCGCAACCCTTCATAGAGCTAGAGCAAAAAGCTTCGCTTTGTAATTATCAAATTAATTGCTCCAGTGTTTTGTGGAAGGCTATTCACCCCTCTAGCCATTTAGAACCTTTCAAGTGGTATCACAGCCATGGTCACCTTTTAATTAAGGCTTTACAACCTTCGGTGTCAAAAGATGACTCAAATAGTGTTCAAACATGTTGGGGACAAACCACCGCATTTTGATGGCACATGCTATGATTATTGGAAGAGAAAAATGAAGATGTATTTGGATTCAATCAATGACAAGGTGTGGGAAGTGATCGAAGATGATTTTTTGATTCTTGATCCCACTAATCCAACTCTAGGAGAGCAAGAGAACAAGCAAAGCAATCCAACACAATGACTCTGAACACCATTTATAATGCCATTGATTCAAAGGTCTTTGAGCAAATCAAAGATCCTCAAAGAGCTAGTGAAGAGTGGATAAGGTTGGAAGAAATATATGAGGGCACACCGGTGGTCAAAAATGCTAAGCTATACATTTTCAAAGGACAAGTGGACAAGCTTCAAGATGAAGTATGATGAGAGCATTCTAGAGATGTTCTATACATTGCAAGTGATCATAAAAAATCTCAAAGTTTGGGTGAGAAGTCAAGTGATGAAGACTTCTCTTATCGGTTCCTAAGATGCTTGCCTCCAAGGTTTGAAACATTGAGGACAATCATTGTGTGAGAGGCAGATTGAAGGACGTAACTCCCAACCAATTACTAGGTGATGTGATACCGAGGAGGCATACCATGTGGAAAGTGAGGGGGTTGGCAAGGAAGATGAGGGAAATAAGAAGAAGAGTGTAGCATTATATTAAAGGCTAGGTCATCATCCAAGAGCAAGATCAAAGCAAAGAAACAAGAATCAAGTGATGATGAAGAAGATAGTGACATTGATAATGAAGCCATGGCTCTCTTTGTGCGCAAGTTTATAAATTCATGAAGAAGAAGGGCTATGGTGCAAGAAAGAGAAGAGATAACAACAAGAGCAAAGACTATGTGAGAAGATGCTACAAGTGCAAGAGCAAGGATCACATTGTAGCAGATTGTCCCTACAATAGTGACAATAATGAGGATGAGAAGAAGGAGAAGAATGAAAAGAAGGAGAAGAATGGGAAGAAGATGTGATTCCAAAAGAAGAAGAACTGAGGTGGCTATGTCGTGACATAGGATAGTGATGCTTATTTGGATAGTGATGATGACAAGAAAACATCTAAGAAGACACTAGCAAGCATTGCCATCAACAACAAGCCTTCCATATTCAACACTCCATCAACATGCCTCATGGCTAAGCCAACCAAGGTAAAATATAATGATAGCGATGATGATTTTGAGAGTGTTTGTAGGAGTGATGATGACGATGATGAGGAGGATTCTAAGGAGGAGCTCATGGACATGTTGGAGAATGCTCATACTTATCTTGAGATGAAGAGAAAGGAGTGCAAGGAATTATGCAAGAAGGTTAAAGCTCTTGAGCAATCCTTTGATGAGCTCAATGCCACTCATGAGAGATTAATGGAAACCCATGAGAAGCTTATTAGCAATGATCACACTAATCTTGAAAAGGGTCACTCCTCTCTTCTTGAGCAAGACAAGAAGGAGAAGGCCGTCTTGACATGTGATGTGGACTCTACATGTGATATACTAAAGGAATCATTCTTTGAGCCTATTGTTATTGCTTCTACTAATTCTTCTTGTAGTACTTCCACTCATACCTCATTTACTAGTTATGGTTTCACTTGTGATGTCACATTAATAGTTGAGAATGAGAATATCTCAAGGAGGTCAGTGATCTCACTCGCACCTTAGGCAATGCCCATGGTGGTGAGGCCCGCATGCTAAAGTGCTTGGATAGCCAAAGGTTCTCTCTCCAAAAGGAGGGATTGGGCTATACCCAAGAAAGGCAAGGCGACCTTTGCGGCTTCTAAAGCTAGCTTTGTGAGAGGCAATGGTCGGTTTTGCAATAGATGCAAACAAGTGGGCACACAGAGCAATATTGCAAGAACAAGAACAAGAATGCTAATGCATCCTCAATTCAATTTGATTCTTGTTTTATGCTCATCAACGGTGTTAATGGGATGCATGCTAAGTTCATTGGTACACCAATTGTGGGCTCAAAGAAGAAAGTCATTTGGGTGCCAAAGACCTTAGACACTAACCTTTGATGACCCAAGCAAGTTTGGTATGCAAAAGAACTAATTTTCTTTTTGTAGGTAAACTATAAAGCTGGAAGCCGGCCAGTTGGTAATTTATATTGAGAAGGCAATTGATGTCCTAAGCCATGGGCCCGAAGCTAACTCAGAAACATGACAGGTGCCCAGAGCTTGACGGGCACAAAGATGTTTTACTGTTTGCCTGTTCGATGACCAACCATGTTTTATAGTAAGCAAAACTAAAATTGAATACATGATATGTGACTTTGGCACCACTGCGCGTGAGGAGGAAGATGTTAGTTTGGAGGGTCAAGTAGTGCCTAAAAATTTATGACACCTTTTGATACCTGAGAACGATGCTAGAGAGGGATAGGGATATTGATGTTGACATTAGCCATAAAATTGATGTGGGATGGACGAAGTAGCACCAAGCATCTGACATTCTCTATGAGAAAGAGGATACTACAAAAGCTAAAAGGCAAGTTTTGTACAACAATGATTAGACCTACTATGTTGTATGAGGTAGAATGTTGGCCTACAAAAAAGATGATATATGTTCAATTGTTGGGTGTTGTAGAAATGTATGGTGCGCTAGATTTTGGTCATACAAGAATGATCGAGTATGGAAAGATGACAAACGTGATCGGTTAGTGGTAGCACCAATTGAAGAAAACTTGTCCAACATCGGTTGAGATGGTTTGGCCATGTCCAGAGAAGAACCCTAGAGGCACCCGTGCATTGTGAAATATATATGTGATATTTTCTGTTTGTCAAGATAGAATGCAAAAAATAAAAAATCAGTTTCGGGTCACTTTGCCGGCGCAACACTCCGCAAAGGACTCCTTTGCCGAAAGTGCCATGGTATTGACACTTCGGCAAAACCGGAAAATGGGCATCCGAAACCCATTTTTCCAGCTTTGTTGGGTGCCATGACCATAGCCGAAAGTACCAGGACTCCCGACACTCGGCAATTTTTTAAAAAAATAAATCTTTGCCGAGTGCCAGGAC
Source organism: Hyparrhenia diplandra (assembly GCA_015847255.1). NCBI lineage: Eukaryota > Viridiplantae > Streptophyta > Magnoliopsida > Poales > Poaceae > Hyparrhenia > Hyparrhenia diplandra. The sequence goes on from JADLZK010012937.1 coordinate 31,276, forward strand.
CCGCGGCACTCAGCAAAGTTTTTTCTAAAAAAAATAAATCTTAGGATCCACGACACTCGGCAAAGTTTTTGCTGAAAAAAATTAAATCTTGGCACTCAGCAAATAGTTTTCTTTTTTAAAAATAAATCTTTATGAGTGCCAGGACTCGCAGCACTCGGCAAAACAGCCGCCGACGGTGCTACTGCCGTGACGGGCAACTTTTTTTTTTTGCCGAGTGAGCACTCGGCAAAATGACCTTTACCGACAAAAATTTACTGAGTGTTCTTTGCCAAGTGCAGCACTCGGCAAAGAACCTGTGTCTAGTAGTGCCCCTCTCACTCGAGTTTGGTTATAGGTGTCCGGTTTAGTTCTGGTTCCTGGTGCCGCTTCTTTTGTATGCTTGTATTTCCAGCAAGAATACTTAGACTGTTTGAAACTTTATATGTTTTCTATAAAAATTGTATATGCTTGTTCAAACAGAAACAGTAAACAGTAAAGTTTAAGATATAAATATAGGTATATAAAGGGTCATGGTCCTTTCAAGAAACAAGACCTTAATTAATATGTTAGCTTGATTAGGTTCCGGATAGGTAAAAAGAGAGATACAGATGACTAAGTGTGCGTATTATAACACTAGTAGAGAACAGACTTTCGGTCCAGCAGCTTTAGTCCTGGTCATTTTTGGGTCCGGGACTAAAGAATGTAGTAGTCCCGATTGGTGGCTCCAACCATAACTAAAGTCCCCTAGCTAACGGCTACACCCGCAGCTTTTAGCTCTCTCTGTTCTTGCTCGTCGCCGCTTTCGCTTTGCTCGGGCGTCTCTGGCCATCTCCGATATCTACGAGTCCTACATTCATTCTTTGGTTCTAAAGGTTACCAATTTCGTCCTCCTATGTTTCATCACCAGCATTTCTCATTTCATCGTCTAGAATAGTGAAATTTGTCTTTTTTTTAGAATTAGAAATAGTGATGGATTTTTCTTGAAATGTACCCCATTTGAGCAAAAAAATCACTTGATATTTTGCATATCTAGATGAAGCTATGTCATGAACCAATTTGAGGTGGGGCCCATGGGCCATGCATGGCACACAAGGCCCCCCTAGGGGTGTAGGCGTGCGCACGGCCAAGGCTTGGCCGGCCGCCGCCGCCTCCGCCTCCATCGCGTCATCAGCTTCGTTATTAAGTAATAGATATTTAGGGAATAAATATAGGAATAAAATAGGAAATAAATAGGTTGCTTATAAGAGAGGTATTCCAATCTATAAGGAAACCTCCTAGATATTTCTTAGCAAGCAAGTCTCCTCGGACTATAAATACAAGGGGAATGTAATCATTTGGATCTTAAGCAGAAAAATTAAAAGGGTAGCTCCTAAACGGCTTATCTCTCCAGCTCTCTCTCTCTCTCTCAACCCTAACCGCCGCCACGGCCCGCCCCCGCGCCCCTTCCCCACGCCGACGCCGCGCCCCCGCGTCACCACCTCCCTCCCTCCACCGATCATCAAGAAGGTGTCAATTCCGCCCAATCTAGCCGGAACCGACAAACCGGTATCCGGAGACCAGGACGATTCCCACCACCGACGACTTTCAACCACCAACAACGCCAAGATCCGATGGCCAACCACAAGTACGCCGAGCTGCGGATGGAAATTCGCGAGCTTGCTATTTCCATGAAGGTAATTCAGGCCACCTTCACCGCCCTCTTGAGAAGCTCGATGATCACCGCCCGACGACGCATAACGACGACATGGCCCCGGCGCCGCCAACATCGCCACCGCCGCCATGCCCGCTTCCGACATCAACAAAGCGATCATCGACAACTACATCGCGCGACCATGGAGGAAAATTCAGCCCCATCATCGATAAAGCACGCCAACCGCCGACGACGCGCCCCGACGTCATCCGCCATCGCCGCCGCCGCTCGGCGGCGCCGACGCGGCGACGCCGCTCTCACAGCGCCGCCACGCCACCCCTCCAAGATCATCGACGCCGCAAAAGCAACGAGCACGCCTACCCCACGGATGCTGATGTCTGCGCGACCCGCATCGGTCGCATCGAGGCTACCACAGACGCGTCCACCACCGCTCGATTTTAAAAATCCTACCCAACTAGGCCAACGTCTCGCGGCTACTACAATGACACGGATAAGTTTCCGGTCACTACCAACACCCTCTTTGACATTGGGAACATCCGAGTGCCAACGTGGACGACAAGAAGACGCCATCGACGTCAACATCGACGCCGCTAGCGCCGACATCGACGTTGCTAGCGCCGACATCGACGTCACCGAGATCAACATCCCCGGACGACACCGGCACCAAGGACTCCAACGGCAACGACGCCCCTCCCAGGGGCGCCACCGCCGACGACGACGACGCTACCATAGGCGCCATGCTCGTCAACGACGCCCTCAAGAACGCCGGCCGCAGATGATGACCCTCCCATTGGCGCCAACGACGTCACCCCGACGCCCTCGTCATCACCATGTCGACCAACGACAACGCCTCCAAGGGCACCGCCAACAACATCAGCAACAACCACGACGCCGCCAACCATGATGTCCCCGACACCGGCACTATCAACAACAACAAGGCCACCCCTACGGGTGTGGCCATAGGAGGGAACAACATCGCCCTCGTGGACGACCACGACATCTCCATCGACGTCGCTACGCCCGACACCCTCGGCATCGACGACATCGCCAACAACGACGACGGCGCCATCGGGGGTGCCACGCACGCAGACCGACACTCTCGGGGGCGCCAACGCCGATGACGACCCATTCGACGTCGACGAACTTCGCCCCCGCCCGACCTTCGGCGGACAACAATATGCTACACCCTTTCGGACGTGCCTCGGGCTTCCACCATGGCGGAGAACATCAACACGCGAAGCTGGTGGATCCCCTCGCGGCCGACACCGCAAGTGCTTCAGCGACAACTACACTCCCAACAATCGACTTCACGTTGACAACAGCCCCAGACTCGAAGTCGAAGGTCTACGGCGACCTCTTCAAGCAACATAGCACCACCGTGAGTACATGGGGACGATGCGACCACGCCTATGCTTCCAAGTTCGCCAACGACCTCTACAACCTACCAGGGGAGGCCCTACAGTGGCAGGCACCCTACACAGGGAGCACGTCGATCCACCTCGCCCAAGTGTTCAACGCTTTCATCTTCAGCAAGCCTCGAGTTGTGAGCTTCACCGATGACGACAAGAGGTACATGCCACCCACATCAACCCCCTACCTCGTCGACCTCGTCGAACTCCCGGTAGCTCTCGTACTACCTCAACTTGCTACATCAACGGATCACGAGCTACACGACATAGCCGGAACCAACAAGCTCCAGGCGGCAGCACCAGTTTGGGCGACACTCGCGGTGATTGGCGTCAACCTTCCGACGACTACGACAAGCAATTGGCTACTGCAGGAGCCACCACATATCTTCTTGCCATAAGAGCCAATCTTCTTCCTCGACAACCACCACTACTACACCTCAGAATTGTCTACGGTCTTATGGGATGTACTCGAACCAGGTGGGATAATTTTGCACACACTTGAGATTGGCTTTCACCACTCGACGTACTCGGCACCGATGCAACCACCTCCGGAGAGCAATGGAATTCCATCCATTGATCCAAAGCATCAACAAAGGTCAGCATCTTCATCTTCGCCCGCCTCATTTCCCGACACAAGTGGATGCACCAATCTTCGGGCCGTCCGCTTCAATCACCCCATCAACAAAGATAGCCGTGCAGAACCACAGCGCGAGGACGCGCTGTTCGGAAAAGGGGGGAGAGATGTCATGAACCAATTTGAGGTGGGGCCCATGGGCCATGCATGGCACACAAGGCCCCTAGGGGTGTGCGTGCGCACGCCAAGGCTTGCCGGCCGCCGCCGCTTCCATCTCTCCATCGCGTCATCGCTTCGTTATTAAGTAATAGATATTTAGGGAATAAATATAGGAATAAAATAGGAAATAAATAGGTTGCTTATAAGAGAGGTATTCCAATCTATAAGGAAACCTCCTAGATATTTCTTAGCAAGCAAGTCTCCCTCGGACTATAAATACAAGGGGCATGTAATCGTTTGGATCTTAAGCAGAAAAATTAAAAGGGTAGCTCCCTAAACAGCTTATCTCTCCAGCTCTCTCTCTCTCAACCCTAACCGCCGCCACGGCCCCCCGTAGCGTCCCTTCCCCAGCGCCGACGCCCGCGTCACCACCTCCCTCCCTCCACCGATCATCAAGAAGGTGTCAATTCCGCCCAATCTAGCCGGAATCGACAAGCTAGCTTCGTTTTTGTATAGATATATGTATATAGCTTCATATGGCTTCATACATTTCAGTGTGCTTACGAACGTACATACGAATAGCTACATTGAAACAAAAACGAATTGAATTAAAAAGAAACCATAATAAAAGGAAAAGGAAATAAAAGAAAAAAATCTTTAGTACCGGTTGGACACTCTAGCCGAGATTAAAAAGTGTCTCTCTAGGAGCCATGCCCGGATATCCCGATTAGTAACATCACCCGGGACTAAAGGTCCACTTTTTAATCCCGGGTGTGGAAATCGGGACTAAAGAGGGACCTTAAGTCCCGGATGGCCGGTCCTGGTTGGGAAACCGAGACTAAAGGGAGTTGGTTGGGGTTGTAACCATTCGTGTACTAGTGTAAATTCTATCCCCTTGTTCGAACCACGAAATCCTAGAAAATATTTGTATTCCTCAAACAAATAAATTCCTGTTTACGCGTATAGACTATTTTAAGAATTTATAAGTGTGTGTATATCAGTTCCTTTTGTCTTCATGTGCACGGACCGCGTTATGTGTATTAGTATTTATTAGTAAAGAAATGAAACAGAAGAGAATTTTCTGATTTGCGATTATTAGTTGCATAGAAAGTTGTACTGATTGTGTATAGACTAGACTAACCTCATCATCAGAGTACTGCAACTGTTTCTTTAGCAAGCACCAAGCATCATCTTTGTCTACCGGGCTGACACGGTGCTGGTGTAGAGAGGCCTGCATTAGTTGAGGTAGGTGTGCCGATCTTGTAGTGACAATGACCCGACTCCCGTGTTGAATTTGGCTGGCCTTCCGGACAGGGACACCGAGCACATCATTCCATGCATTATCACTCCACACGTCATCCATCACCAATAGGAACCTGCCAGTGGATAGGGTGTTCATGAGTGTGTCCATGAGAATGCTTTTGCTTTGCTCCCCGCCGCCATAATGGCCCCCCCTGGCGTTCTCAATTGCTGTCCTCAATAGCTCATCCTCGTGGAAGTCCTGGCTGATGCTTAACCATATCCTCATTTTGAAGTGCTGTTGGATGGTTGGCTCGTTGAAGATCTTCTGGGCTAGGGTGGTCTTTCCTATACCAGCTATGCCAGTAATAGACACGACCTTGATGTCATTGTGATTGCCATTTGTGGTTATTAGCATCTGGGCAAGCTCTTTTGTATCCTCCTCTATCTGTTGTCCAACTATGGCCGGCTGGATGAACTGTGGCGTCGTCCTATTAAACCTGGATAACTCAAACGTCCTCGGCTGCTCCTGGTAAGAAAAGAGGCCATGAAATCTGTACTCGTCCGCCTCCTTGTAGATACCATCAAGTCGCCGGTTCAGCTCCTTGATGCGGATGCCTATATCATGGGCGAACGCAGGATTTTGCAGGCAGAAGCAGTGTTTGCTGGGCTCACTCCGCTTGTCAGCTTCAAGTTGGCATAAGTCTAGGATGTCTGTGGCATCGTACATGGCATTCCTGAGCTTGGACAACCATCTTTGCACGGCTTTATCAGTGACGCTCCTCATTTCAGCATCTGCAAGAAAGGCACGGTGGCCTTCCATGCTGCACTCCAGCTTGGTGATCTCGCCAGAGATGCCCAGCAACATGGACATCTCTCCTTGTAACATGTCCTGGAGCTTCTTTATCAGGTAACTCACCGAAGAAGCAAGGAGAACGTCCGCCATGGGCTCGAGCGTACCTGCTATTACAAATTAAGTAAATTGCACATAAGCTGTTAAGCTCATATCATGAAACCTTAATTGACTACTAATAACTATCTACTCCAATGCCCGCAGCGGTGTCTAACTGGTACACAGCGGTCTAGAACCCGGACATTCGACATCTCTCTGTCATTCGGCAACCACATTAGACCGTGTCACTGCATCCACCATCATCTGTTTGATCTGGAGACCTTGTTCGAATAAGATAAACATTTTATTTCTTATTGTACCATTTCGCAAACGGATTCGAACTAACTTATTTGGATCTTATCTCATTCATCATACAAATGAATATATGAAAAACTATCAACATGAAACGCAATCCGATGTTGCTCCCAACATCTCAGATATCGATCGCACGTACCACAAGATGCATTGATCTTAGGCATTTCGGGTGGCAGATTACCAACTAATAAACTCTTAAAAAGATGAATCTTCTAATTCCACCCAGATCACCGGTCTCAACATCAAAATCAAAAAAAAAAAAAAAAAAGCTACAGCGAGGTACCTGGATTTAGATAAGAGTGGTAGCAAAGCGTTATCTGCCTCAAGCCGTCGGAAATCTCCGCAGCAACAAAGATACATCTGTGGCCTTGCCTATTGATGTGCTGCTTGTTTCGCGGGCGTCGTTGATGCTGCCTCTTCACTACTCCTACATCTATCACCTCACATGTGACAACGAGAAAGGGAAGAATAGGCAGGGGAACAGGAAGTCAACACCGCTACAACGGCAAAAGCTCAGCCATGGAAGAGCGGGCAGCACTGGTGGGACTCGGGACTTGGGAGAGACGAGGCACGTCGCGGGGTAGGAAAAGAGGGGGAGCACTGCACCAACCCCAAGGGCTAGATCCAGATCCAATACAGAAAATGCAGACTCTACTATATAGAGTCTAAGCTTATTTATTACCATCATATTTATTGCACTTTGCTGATGTGACGTTGATGTGGCAGTATATTTACGAAGAAGAGAAAAGGAGAAAAAACAAGACTCCAAGTCTTATTTGGACTACAAGTCCACGTTACCCAAGATAATAAATAGTTTTAGACTCTATGGTAGAGTCTGCATTGTGAGTGTCTTTAACTTCTGGTATACACTCGTTTTAAAATTGCTACAGAGAATAGGGGTCGTCACGTAGTAGTGTGAGCTGCGCGCCTGGGAGGGATGGGAGCAGGCGGTGGAGGGAGGGAGAGGAGGCGTTGGGAGAGAGTGGGAGAGGGAGGCGTCGGTTGAGGGATAGAAGTGAGGGAGGGGAGAGGGTGAGGTGGGAAGTTAGGGTTTGTGCTCGTTTTTATACGATGAAGTTGTTATTGGGCTGAGGGTCTGGTATTGGGCTTGGAATTGTTAGCGGGCTGGGCTAGGTTAATAATGACGGTTTTTTATAAAAACCACCACGGATAATCGATTTAACAGGACGATTATTATACCACCATGGTTAATAAGCATTAAGTGTGGTAATTTTTTAAATAACCGCTAGTGGAGCGAGGCTCGTGTAATTATTGTATTGGTCACTTGTAACAAGATAGGACCATCTAGTCTAGATTAATGTTTGTCCGCATGCCTATCAGCCTCCCTGGTGGAGGGAGCAGGTGTGATTCCTTTTCTGACAAAGAAAAGGGTGGGATGCAGTAATCAGGTCCATCAACTTGATAATTGTTTTTTCTCAAAAGGAAGGCCCTTTGTATGCTTTATTTAATAATAGGAGTAAAATGTAAAGAAGAGATTAGAGCCTGCTAGAGCTGCCAGCGAAGCGCCCGATTTTCCACGCCGGTGTCAGACACTCGTGTAAGTATTGTATTTGGTCACTTGTAACAAGATAGGACCATCTAGTCTAGATTAATTTTTGTCCACATCCTATCAGCCTCCCTAATGGAGGGAGCAGGTGTGATTCCTTTGCTGACAAAGAACAGGTGGGATGCACTAATCAGGTCCATCAACTTGATAATTGTTTTTTCTCAAAGGAAAGGGATACTTTTCATTTGTATGTTTTATTTTTAATAAAAAGATAGACAACAGGTTAGAGTCTTTCATTTCTATGTTTTATTATTTAATAAAAGATAGACAAGTGGTTAGAGCCTTTCATTTGTATGTTTTATTATTTAATAAAAGATAGACATGAGGTTATAGCCTGCTGGAGCTGCCAGCAAAGCGCCCGATCTTCCACGTTGGAGTGTAAGCATCGTATTGGTCACTTGTAACAAGATAGGACCATCTAGTCTATAGATTAGGCCCTGTTTAGTTTTAAAAAAAAGTAAATCTAAAAAGTGCTATAGTATGTGTCACATCGAATTTTTTTAAGGGCCTTGTTTAGTTGGCAAAATTTGTAACCCAATGTCGAAAAGTTAGAATTTGGACACCGTAGCACGTTTCGTTTGTTTGTAGTAAATATTATCGTACCATGGGGTAACTAGACTCAAAAGAATCGTCTCGCAATGTACATCTAAACTGTGTAATTAGTTACTTTTTTTTTACCTACATTTCATACTCCAAACATATATCTTTTAATGTATTTAATGTGATGTGATGGAGAGAGTGAAAAAAACTTAGAAGTTGGGTTACAAATTTTTACCAACTAAACAAGGCCCTAGTTAGTCCATGGTGGCACAATAATTACCAAATACAAACAAAAAATGCTATAGTAGCGAACCTAAAATATTTCATCAACTAAACACCCCTAATTTTTTGTCTACATGCCTATCAGCCTCCCTGGTGGAGAGGGAGCAGGTAATTTTTGTCTACATGCCTATCAGCCTCCCTGGTGGAGAGGGAGCAGGCGTAATTTCTTTGCTGACAAAGAAAAGGGGGAGGCATACTATTTGTTTGTAGCCCCAGAAAGTATGCATTGGGGACGCTCATGCGTGTGTGAGTATATATTGTATTATATTAGTCACTTGTAACAAGATAGGAGCATTTAGTCGATTAACTTTTCGTGAGCGCTGTTGACGGTAGTTATTGACCACTTTTATATATATGAAAAGCTATCAATCATGGGATGAATGCTACTAAAGTATTATTATTTCTAATGATTTCCACGAGTTTTTATATATATGAAAAGCTATCAATCATGGGATGAATGCTACTAAAGTATTATTATTTCTAATGATTTCCACGAGTTTTGGTGCACACTCAGTTTTTACAGAGAACTCCAGAATATTTCAGAATATTGAAGAAAAGAGGAGAAATTGAGAAACGAAAGAGAAAAGGACCAAATCTAGGGTATTAGTATAAATTTTAGGGGTTTAAATGACGAAAGAATGAAGCTCGAAGAGGCCGGAGGCCAGATCTCACAGGGTGGGTGAAAGGTCCCTTGTGGTTTTTGGTAATTGAGTGTCAACATTAGGTGAACTAATATGTGTGATTGAGATTATACACAGGAGATTAGTTCACACGAGATGACGCAATGAAGGAGGTTTATTGCACATGAGACATGACATGGAGTCATGTGACCAAGGTGGTGAAGATCAAGACAAGGCTTGGCTTGATGGACCGGTTGCAAGTGTGAAGGGCAAGTCGAGGGACTTGGCGCCGATGGACCGACGCAACGGTGAAGAGCAAGTGAGGTCAAGATCGATGGACCAAGAAGGTCATGTGATGATATGAAATGGATCATATCATTCTTGATCGTGTTGGTGCATGTGTTGCATCGGCACTTGGAAGATGGAGCGGAATGGAAATGCGCAAGGCAAAGGTATAACCTATAGGGCATTTCTTTTCACCGGTCATCAGGAGCTTAAAGAAGTTTATGACCGGATTTAGGATAGATGGCCGTACTATCAAGAGGGGCAAACTTGTTTGCATATCGGTCATCTAGTGCCACTTGAGCGATCTAACTTTGCGATGTGTTAGGATCGAAAGTGGTGTGGTAAGAGCAAGAGAAAATCCTTTGAAAATGATTGTGAAAATGCTAACACACATGCACATGGTGATGTACACTTGGTGGTGTTGGCACATTTGCAAAGGAGAAGTTGTTTCGGTGTTTCTCGGACACTTGGACTGCTCTTAGAGTGGAATACTGCTTTGATCCACTGTGAGTTGGATCAAGTAACCATATGGGTTGTGTAGCCCTCTGAGTAAGCTTTCCATAGAGTCCAACATCATCGAAAACGGAGTTCGGATGAAGGAGATATCGTCGTTTTACCGAGTAGTGGTCCGACCGACGCGGTGACGGACGCACGATGGCGCGACGGTCGACGCGCCGACCGGAGGCTCCGGCCGCTGCGGCCCGGCAGAGCTCGCAGCCGAATTTTGCCGGACGCTATGACCGGACGCTATGATCGACTACCTCGACCGGACTCGCTGGTGAGTCCGGTCGGCGCGTCCGGCCGGGCGCGCCTAAGCCGTGGTTTGGACCCCAACGGCTCTATTTGGCTTGGGGGCTATAAATAGAGGATGTGGTCGGCCATGGCTGGTGCTTAGCACCTTGGGGACTTTGTGTCCATGCTTGAGAGCCCTCCCCACTCACATATGCTTGATATCGCTCATCCGATTGAGTGAGAGATCGAGTTCTAGTGCTGGCGTTGAGAGATCGCATTCGTGGCACTAGGTGTTCATGTTGCAAGCTGGTGGTGCTTGTTTCTCTTGGAGGTTGCCACCTCCTAGACGGCTTGGTGGCAAGAGAATTCGTGAAGCATGCAAGGAAGCTTGTGCGGTGTCTCAAGAAGAGATTGTGAGAGGTTCGTGCTCACCTCAAGGGGATCGTGGAAGAGCAACTCTAGTGGAGCGTGTCATTGAGCTACCACACTTGTGTGTGGGTTCACACGGTACCCTCTGAAAGATTGGCTAGAGGACTCACACTGTATGAGGGACTCGATCGAGCTCCCAGCTATGGGATTTGGCACTGGCCATTAAGCTTGAGAATCATCACGGGTGATTCGCCAAAACCGTGGAACCACTAAAGTGTTGGTCGACACAACGAGGAGTAGGAGAAAGTTGGCAAGCTTCCCGAGACCTCGGTAAAAATCACCGGTGTCATCTTGTGTCCACACTTCGCGGTGGTTTGCAATCTCTTCATCACAAGCTTTGTTATTACTTTCATATATACATTGTGCTTGTGCTTGAGTAGAGTAGTTGTAACTATCTAGCTTGTGTAGCTTGTTTAGTTACCTTGCCTAGCTTGTGTAGCTAGGTAATTTGAGCCTTTGGGTTAGGCGTGTGTTGCCTTGTTCATTGTGCATCTAGTGAGCTTAGGGGCTTTGTGCTCGTGCTTACTAGATTTGTGTAGGAGCTCACCCGTGCTTGAAGTACTAGTGCTTAGGTTTGTATGACTGTTGACACCTGTTATAGCATAAAATTATAAGTCAATTAACATGAAATAAGGGCTCAAGTCAAAGACCAAACATAAGTCTATGGGTCTAACTAACATAATTCCACGAGTTTTGGTATTCTATGACTTTCCAGGGACTTGAAAGATAATTGCGAGAGAAGAATGGAGAAAGTTCCGGAATATACAAGGCATATGAAGACAAGACTTAACCGTGAAGCAACTCAACCCGAAAAGTGAACTAAAACATTCTAGAAGATACCGAGAGGACACCGTAAAAGACGGGACGCCGAGGTGGCATGCCACCCCGGGCGGCCGCCAAGGCCAACTAGGCCGGCCGCCGGGTGGGGCCCCCCCTCGTCGGTCTCTCCTTTCTAGGTTGGTTTACTACCGACATTGAGGTTGTTTCTACACCACCGTTCTTTGAAGGTCGGTTTGATCCAAGGGTTGACGTTTATCGCCAAGTACTATATAAGAAGACCGGTGACCCCAGGACTATCGATTGATCATTATCATACTCATTCATCAACTCATACCCATCTAGTACAGCCAAGTCTAGACCTAAGCCCTAGTTCATACTAGAAGTAGTTAGCTACATAGCTAGTTCTAGTTGAAGATCAAGTTCATTTTGAGTTCCCGATAGTCAAGAAGTAGTAAGGATCATCGTTCTTGAGACTTCTCTCTTGTATTCAATCTGTAAGTACTATTATATTTAGAATACAATTGTTATGGCTTTGATCTATATAATTATTATATTCTTATTGATATGTGTTTATGCTTGCTATGATTATATGTTTAGTTTAGTAAGATTGCTTTATATTTTATGCATGGAATTGTATAGCATCCATATAGATGATCACTATGTGGGTGATAAGCAATGTAAACGTGGTGTTTATACAATGTTTATCTCGCAATTACACCCTACATTCCGGGCCGTGTGGTAGATCGCGGGAGTGACAACTTTGTTGAGTCCTTTGGAATCCACCCTCCGAATGTAGGACTAGTCGAGTTTATTATTACGGTAATGATCAAGTTTCGTTCTTGGTTGTTATTGGTAATGCTTGCCATGTGTAGAAGTAATCCAACCTTGCCATGATAGCTAGATGTATTACACTAATTGTAGTATTCATTTACATATATGATTGGGAGTATCTTAGGAATATTCATTCTATTCTTTCTATAACATGTTAATAGCTCGTATGATACTAGTGGCATATGATGATCTTAGACTTGGGTATTTATCATTTATATAATTATCTTTATCCCGTGACTTATCCTGTTGAGTAATGTTAGATACTTATGGCAACTCTGCATTACAATACTGTAAGGTGGATCTCATAACTAAATCATAATCTAAATCTTTTAGACATCCTTTTTTTCTCTACTTTCCATAGACTCCCTTCCCGTGGTAAAATATAAATACGATACGGATTACTCCCCCGGTGAAGTGCTACAATTGGTATTTCTATCGGCGCTTGCGAGATATCATGTTCATTCTTTTATCAAGGCCAATCAAGAATACCATGCCCCGCATTTCTTTGAGCGTTATTGCTAGGGTGATGAGACTAGTGTATAGGTAATGCCTAGAAATGAGTGGTATACCTTGAGTACATATCCCCGGTGAGATTAACTCCACTATGGATAGTGATGCTAAGTTTACATCCCACTACTAACACCGCCTAACTCCGCTTTGTTGGATCATGAGGTTAATCTCATATCCAAGCTAACATGATTAGATAGATATCCCATATATATTTCTTTTCGCCTTCCTAATTGGGATCGTGTAAGAAATATCAACAAGCATTTCTCGGCGCCGTTGTTCGGGAAGGCGTAGTCTATTTAGAGAAATAATTTTTCTTGGCTTTGTTTTTTTACAAAACTTTCCTAGTTTGGGAGAGCATAGTCAATCTTTCAATTTTGAAAAGATGTTTTCAAAACTTCAAAAGTTTTCTAGTGCTTCTTTCCAAACTTTCTTTTAGTTTGGAGGGGTATTAGCCAAAACTTAGACAATGTTATTCCTATTAAGTTAGTATTGTTTTCGACTTTACTAGTTAGAAAGGGTGCTAGCCAAAAATCTTTTAAACACATCATATAAGGAAATCAGAGAGATCCCTTACATCACCTAATGCATTGAGAACCCATTATCACATACTCAAACAGGTTCACCCCTGTTCTCTATTTTGTTTTTATCTTATGCAGGGAAAAATATATGTATGAATAAGAACCTTCCAGAGAATTTTGTTGAAGATCCTAAAAAATTAATCAGGCAGGCCAGAGCAAAACTCAGACAAACTCCAAGCACCTTCATCATCATCATCATCATCATCATCCGAGAATCCAAGACCTACTGAATCGGAAGTTAATCAAGTTACTAAAGTCTTGACATCTCAATTTGAAGCTATGGCAACCAAGACACTTTCGTGAATTTTCAGCTCCTACCACGGAAAACATTCTCGTTGGTCCGAAGGTAGAGGTTGGAGACAAAGGCTTTGAGCTTAAGCCGGGGCTCAACAATATGGTGCAAGCTAGTCAATTTTGTGGAAAGGCACATGAAGATGCTAGTGCTCATCTCCAACACTTTTCGGAGATCGGCAAGTACATTTACTATGAAGGACGATCCGAAGATGCAATCTTGTTCGCCTCTTTCCATTCTCACTTTTGGGAAGGGCCAAGCAATGGTTTTATGCTACAAAAGATAAGAATACAACATGGGATATATGTTCCACGGCCTTTCTTGCTAAGTTCTTTCCTCGTAGGCAAGACAAATGCCTTAAGAGGGAAGATATCAAATTTTCAACAACAAAGATGATGAATCATCCCCGGAAGCATGGGAGCGTTTTCAAGAATATATTTCAGAATGTCCACACCATGGGATGGAGAAGTGGTCGTTGATGCAGACTTTCTATCATGGGCTAGTTCCCGGTGCTCGTGAAACTATGGATGCTGCGGTGGTGGTGCTTTCTTATCACTTACATTAACTCGTGCCACGTAACTTGTGGAGAAGATGGCTTCTAACCAAGGTTGGAGTGAAGAGCGTCAATCTCGCAAGAGAGGAATGCACCAGCTTAAAGAAGTAGATATGCTATCTCGCTAAGATGGACCTTATCATGAAGAAGCTCGAGGATAGAGATCCTCAACCCAAGGCAGTAATGCAAATTCAAGACTCATACATGACATGTGAAGAATGTGGAAACACAGGCCACATTGGCAGGAATTGCCCAGAGATCCTGGAGGACATCAACTTCATCAATAATAACAACAATAATTTCCGTCCTCAGCGAGAATCAAGGTTGGAACCAACAGAGGCCCAACTATCAAAGCAACAACCAAGGTAACAATCCAGGTAACAATTTTAATACTTATCAACCTTCTTTAAGAGATCTTGTTGTTAACCAAGGTAAAACCATGGAGAATCTGTCCAAGAAAGATAGCAACTAATGATAAAGCTTTTTGAACTTATTAATACTCGTTTAGAAAGCTTTTCTTCGCCTATATAAAGAATCAAGACAGCTTTTAATAAGATGATAGAATCTCAGATTTCTCAATTATCTGTTCCACTAACCACACCAGAAAGATTCGGGGCATTTGGAAGAATTAGAAACTACAAACCTTGTCGATATTTATAATGCGTGTCGTTACTATAGAGAGACTCGAGGGAAGTCGTTGGTTGGATGACTCAATGCCACCTAAGAAGGAAGATCCAGGGAGGCGACCATCACAATCAAGATTGGACAACACACATTCGACAATGCTCTCGTGACTTTGGCTCAAGCGTGAACATACTACCCAAGGTAATTTATGAAAAGATTTATAATGAACCACTTTGGAAAACGAATATGTGCTTGCGGCTTGCTGCGATCAATCATTCTCGTTATCCCGAGGGGATCCTTGAAGACGTGTGTGTGGGAATCCGGATGCTCTTACGTGCCGCCAGACTTCGCAGCTTGTAGACACCGGAAGAAATGAAAGAGCAACAATCATACTTGGTAGACCATTCTTATGCTCACCAAAGTCGTCATCTACGCAGAGACAAAGGCAAAGATTGTTTTCAATATCAAAGGGAAGAGGGAGAAATTCACTATCAAAAACAAGGTACACAACTCTCTTACTTATTCCCGAATACCAATCATTATATTTTAGAACCAAAGATAGAAAGTTACAACAAGAACAGAAGGAGGAATCGTAATCGAGAACAAGAACAAGACGGCACAGCCTACAAAGGTAATGGTAGTAAATAAAACAACATCTTATAATGATCATTTACTTCAATCTCCAATGCTTCGTCAGCAAGATGATCCAGGTACTCCTACCATCGCATGTTCTATTCAATGCTTAACTTTCTATAATACATATTGCGATATGGATCTAGTGTTAATCTAATGGCAAAGGTTACATATGAATTATTATTTGGAAAATTGTCATTGCAACCAACATATGTGTAGCTACAGATGGCAGACCAATCCTATAGAGTTCCCTGAAGGAATTGCCAAAAACGTACCCAGTCAAGATTATGGACCACTATGTTCTCACCGACTTTGTAGTCATGGACATGGGGAAAGAAGAAGATCCTCCACTAGTGCTTGGGAGACCATTCCTCAACACTACTCGTGCAATCATCTACATCCATACAAAAGAGATTCATTTCCAATTCCCTAAGGAGAAGGTACGTGTTTATTTTAATAGTTATAATGAATATACAAATAAAAAATCCTGCCATAATAGAAAATGGATCAAGAATCCGAGAAGATGGCACCATGATACCAACAGATTCAATACTTGGGCATCATCTTAAAGGACACAAAGAAGCCATGAAGAAATTGGATAAGGAAATAAAGGAAGACACAAAGCATACATCAAGGAAAAACTAGCTCGACTTTCACCGAAAAGAAGGTTTTTGTCTAGATGAGAAGAATTAGGAGAAACATGGGAAGAATATGAAAAAAAATGAGTATTGGTGGAACAGAGCTCAACAAGTTTTCCCCTTGCTAAGAGAAGCTCAAAAAGAATTAAAAGCTAAAAAAGGTTAAAGCTCTTACACCTAATACATCCATGGAGAAAGAAGAATCAACTACTCCAGAGAAGAGTACATCATCCAAAAGATGGAGGAAGAAGAAGACATCTCCCGTAACATCATCGGAAGAGACCATAGAATCATCAGTGCCACCGACAGACAACCGATATACCATGGGAGTAAAAAGAGCAGAACTTGAAGTCCTGTTCGGAGGACTCTAAACGCCGAATCCTCACCGAAAGGTAAGTCGGTAAGTTATCCATATTTAAATTCCCGCATTACATATCATGTTTATCTTTTTAGTATCTCATATATGCATTTTGAAAATAACAAAAATATTTTGTCTTTTATCTTTTTGTGAAAACCTTTAAGCCCCATGCTAATATCTCTAAGGCTTAACACCTCTAGGCTATTTGTTTGTGGTGGCATAAAAAAATAAAATAAAGATGCATCAAGTATTTTATCTTATCTTATATATAAAAATAAATTAAAAATTTGAAAAAAAATGAAAATCCAAAAAAATATTTCCCTGTGCAAACTAAAGCAATGTGGCTAACCCCTAATGCTTAATCAAGTTCCACTAGCTTTGTTGTCTATTTTGAGATTAACAGATTTCAAGAGGAGAAGAGATATGTTAGGCGCCACCTTTGTTGCCAACTACCTCAACTTCTATATCATTGAAGATTACACTCCAATCTAGCTTGGGGAGTGCAACCCTGAGTTATCAGATAAGTATCTTACTATCTATCTATTTATATATTATTATTAGTTAAATATTTTGTTTGCTAGAAAGTTTGTGAAGAGTCTAGTTTTTAATAGAGTCTAAAGAATCATTTGTTAGAGTGTGAATAAAAGGATCAAGAGAGAGTGCACATTAAAATTTACTTTGCTCAACTAAAAGGAACCTTAAAATCTGCCAACATGGAGATGATGAATAGTTGCTCCGTTGTTATACTTTTCTAGTACCTAGCTTTCAAGCTTAATTTCTCTTGAGCTCCATTTGCAAAATTATTTTGATATTTACTCTAAACCTGAAACCTATGGGTTGCAAATGCTTGCTCTAAAGTCTAGGTAATTGACGGATAAGATATATGATAGTCTGAGTTGCTATTTGATCTTACTCCTAGTGACACTAGATTTCGGAGATTTATATTTTGAAAATTGAAAATGCACATGATAAGTTCCCCTGTGTGACAAGAGTGTGACCCTCCTACCATAGCCATATATACATGCTATTTAGATTAGGAAAACCTTTTGATAAAAATATATATAGGCTGCTTGCTTTGCATTGAGTTTGTTCAATCTTTGTCGACCCTTAGAAACTTGTCATGCCGATCATGTACACTCCACTCATTCCACTCCACTTATTCCACTCCACTCGACTCTATACACATATGCTATTTCTATCCCGGAAGTATGCATCCACCATATACACCCATTCACTCTAGCCAAAAAAATGTTCTACTCCTATCCTAGGAGAGAGCAACAAAAAAATATTCACTATACCCATCCACTCATTCAATGCTAGCCAATATCTTACAAAAGCTCCATTATATTTACCTCTCAAAAAGTTATTGAAAAAGAAATCTGGGTTGTAGATTAAAAAAAAAGAGAAGAGAAAAAGAAAGGGAGATGAAAAATGAACAAAAATCCTACGGGCGTAGTAGAGCCTACCTCCCTAAGAAAAATAATAAAGATGAAAAATGGACAAGTGTCCGAGGGTGAGTAGAACCCACATCTTTAAAGAGAGGAAATAAAAGATAAAAGTCTAGGGCTTAGTAGAGCCCACCTCTCTAAAAAAAAAAAAAAAAAGAAAGAAAAAAAAAAAGATACAACCCAGGTTCTCTATAAAGTTTCCAAATTCAAAAAAGAGAGAAGATTCCTCAAGGAGCAAAAGTAAGATTTCCATTATCTATTCTATTCACTTCATTACATACTACATTCTATCCACCATACACATACACCACTTGATCAGTGTGACTTGTAACTTTGGATCTATTGCTTGAATTTATAATATATGCTTAGTAAGTAAATAAATTATTTTCTCCTACCTATGAGCTCCAGATATAAAGCCTTAGATATAGGGTGAGAGAGAAGAAGGCATAGTGTGCTACCGCCTTAGCCAAAAATACTACATACTATGAGAGAAAGGCAACACTACCTTATTGCTTTAGAGAGGATCCACAAATACCACAAATAAGAGATTAGAGAGAGTCATATCGAGGAACTTTGAGTTTTATTTTGAAAACCAGCAAAAACCCGTAATGACAGCTTGATCAAAAGAGTTTGAGATGTAGTGCTCGACTTGACTGTTCTATCTTTCAATTACCCAAGATTGAAGAAAAAGATATAAGCCCCAAAAGGTAAGAGGTAATTGAGTAAGTTAAAGTTTTGAAGAAAGTTTATCTTTATCCGAGAGAAAATTTGTTTGAAAACATGTGTACTTTAAAGGTGTGATAGCGTTAAAGAACTCCCCGATCCAAGTAAGTAGTTAGTATAATATCATATGTCTTGCTAAGAGACTAGCAAGAGGTAAGCTTGGGGAGCTTGTTGACACCTGTTATAGCATAAAATTATAAGTCAATTAACATGAAATAAGGGCTCAAGTCAAAGACTAAACATAAGTCTAGGGGTCTAACTAACATAATTCCATGAGTTTTGGTATTATGTGACTTTTCGAGGACTTGATAGATAATTGCAGAGAAGAATGGAGAAAGTTCTGGAATATACAAGGCATATGAAGACAAGACTTAACCGTGAAGCAACTCAACCCGAAAAGTGAACTAAAACATTCTAGAAGATACCAGAGGACACCAGAAAAGACGGGACGCCAAGGTGGCATGCCACCCTGGCGGCCGCCGAAGCCAATAACTAGGCCGGCCGCCGGTGGGCCACCCCTTGCCGGTCTCTCCTTTCTAGGTCGGTTTACTACCGACATTGAGGTTGTTTCTACACCGCCGTTCGGAAGGTCGGTTTGATCCAAGGGTTGACGCTCATCGCCAAGTACTATATAAGAAGACCAACTAACCCTGGGGCTATCAGATTGATCATTATCATACTCATTCATCAACTCATACCCATCTAGTCCAGCCAAGTCTAGACCTAAGCCCTAGTTCATACTAGAAGTAGTTAGCTACATAGCTAGTTCTAGTTGAAGATCAAGTTCATCTTGAGTTCCCGATAGTCAAGAAGTAGCAAGGATCATCGTTCTTGAGACTTCTCTCTTGTATTCAACTGTAAGTACTATTATATTTAGAATACAATTGTTATAGCTTTGATCTATATAATTATTATATTCTTATTGATATGTGTTTATGCTTGCTATGATTATATGTTTAGTTTAGTAAGATTGCTTTTTATATTTTATGCATGGAATTGTATAGCATCCATATAGATGATCACTATGTGGGTGATAAGCAATGTGTAAACGTGGTGTTTATACAATGTTTATCTGCAATTACACCCTACATTCGGGCCGGTGGTAGATCGCGGGAGTGACAACCTGTTGAGTCCTTTGGAATCCACCCTCCGAATGTAGGACTAGTCGAAGTTTATTATTACGGTAATGATCAAGTTTCGTTCTTGGTTGTTATTGGTAATGCTTGCCATGTGTAGAAGTAATCCAACCTTGCCATGATAGCTAGATGTATTACACTAATTGTAGTATTCATTTACATATATGATTGGGAGTATCTTAGGAATATTCATTCTATTCTTTCTATAACATGTTAATAGCTCGTATGATACTAGTGGCATATGATGATCTTAGACTTGGGTATTTATCATTTATATAATTATCTTTATCCCGTGACTTATCCCTGTTGAGTAATGTTAGATACTTATGGCAACTCTGCATTACAATACTTTGTAAGGTGGATCTCATAACTAAATCATAATCTAAATCTTTAGACATCCTTTTCTCTCTACTTTCCATAGACTCCCTTCCCCTGTGGTAAAATATAAATACGATACCCGGATTACCCCGTGAAGTGCTACAATTGGTATTTCTATACGTGCGCTTGCAGATATCATGTTCATTCTTTTATCAAGGCCAATCAAGAATACCATGCCCCGCATTTCTTTGAGCGTTATTGCTAGGGTGACGGACTAGTGTATAGGTAATGCCTAGAAATGAGTGGTATACCTTGAGTACATATCCTGGTGAGATTAACTCCACTATGGATAGTGATGCTAAGTTTACATCCCACTACCGACACAGCCTAACTCCGCTTTGTTGGATCATGAGGTTAATCCCATATCCAAGCTAACATGATTAGATAGATATCCCATATATATTTCTTTTCGCCTTCCTAATTGGGATCGTGTAAGAAATATCAACAGTGACCTTGCATTAGAATTGATTAGGAGCTCAAACTAGGCTTGTCACCTCACTCTTCTTGTGTAGGATCTTTTGTGAGGTGATTTAGAGTCTTAGTTTGAGGGGTGAAGTCTTGGGTAGACCGATAAGTTTAATTCCGCAATTGTATTCGGTTAGTCTTTGCAATTAGTTTTAGTAGGGACTATTCACCCCCCTCTAGTCCCCCCATCTCGACCCTTCACGTGGTATCAGAGCCATGGTCTCTCTTTTTAGTGGTCTTAACCGGCCCGAGAGGATGGAAACTAGAGGGTTTAGTGATGATTGTTTGAGTGACACATATATTTTTGATGGCACACACTTTGCACGGTGGAAACACCATATGCTTGATCATTTTCGTGCCATGGGACCTAAAGTGTGGTGGATTGTCACAAGTGGTCTCACCTTCATAATGGACCATAAGAATCTCACCAAAGCTCAAAGGGATCTTTTTAAACTTGATTCAAGAGCTTTCTTGTATCTAATCAATTCCTTGAGTTTTGATGTGTTTGAGAAGGTGAGTGTCCGCACATGTGTTGTGGGAGGACATTAAGCACACCTATGGCGATGCCTCCACATGGGACGATGGCAAGTACAAGGAGGATGAGGCGCCAAAGGTGGTGGTTCATGAGGATGTTGAGCAAGATTGCTCCACCTCATGGTCAAGTGAAGATGATGATCGAACTACCACAAGTTCACTTGATAAGGTTGATGATGGTGCTTCAAGTGGTGCAAGCGATGATTCTACCTCAAGCACACTTGATGCAAATGATGATGGTTCATGCTCGGTTGATGATGTTACTACAAGTTCATCCACTACATCAACATATTGTCTCATGTCACAAGGTGGCACAAAGGTATCAAATAGCAATATGATTGATCATGTTGACTCTTATGATGAGCTTGTTAGTAGACTTGCTAACATGACCATGTCTTTAGAAAATGAGAAAGCTAAATCTTTGAATTTGGAGAAAGAAAACTCTTTTCTAAAGATCACATGTGAACAACAAGAGCATCTACTTTATGTCACTACTTGTTCACATGAGATGCTAAAATTGGCTCATGAGGAACTTAGTGTTACTCATGATAACTTGGTACAAGACCATGCTTTTTTCACTAAGAAGTTTTCAAATGAAAAATCTAAAACTAGTGAGAGCTCATCACTTGGGTCAATTGATCAATCACATATTTGTGCTAACCCTTGTGATGTAGGCAAGAAGCATGTATCCACCTCTTTGCGATGATTTACTTGCTATGCCATGTTCTTCATATTTAGATGCTTGTTCTTCCTCTATGTCTTGTGAGACTAACCTTTTGAAGGAGAATGATGAGCTCAAAAAGAAAGTGAAGAATTTGAGCAACCGATTAGAGAGGTGCTACAACTCCAAGGTCCTCTTCGAGCAAATAGTGAAGAATCCAAGAAGCCTTCATGACAAGAGTGGTCTTGGGTTCATCAAGAAGAAGATGACCAAAAGTGGGAGGAAGATAGCAAAGAAGGTCAAGAAGCATGAAAAGGAAAAGCTATCTCATTTCATGTGCTATCAATGCCATGAAAAGGGACATCTTGCAAAGGCTTGTCCAAATAATGAAAAGCTCAAGTTGAAGCAACAAGAAAAAACCTCAACCAAAGCCCCAAGATCAAGTCAAGACCAACCATGAAGCTAAAATTGATGACTTGAAGATCAAGAAGAAAACAAGAAGGGGTGGAAGAGCTTATGCAAGGCATCCAACTCATATTCAAGATGCCAAGATGATGAGCGAGAATCAAGTTGAGAAGAAAGATTTGGCTCACATCAAGTGCCATAAGTGTGATACATTGGGCCACCTAGCTTCGGGTTGTCCCAACAAGCTTGAGAAGAAGGCTGAAGCAAACAAATTGAAGCAAGGCAATGAGAAGCATCAAATGAGCAAGAAAGAAAAGGCTCAACAAAAGAGAAGATGCTACTTATGCGGGAAAGGGGACACATGGCTCATTCATGTCCCCTAGGTAACAATTCTAAGCCTATTTCAATTGATGATAATATTGTGCTTAGAAAGGATGACAATGGTACCTCCTCGGTTGCTATTGCAAAACATCCCGCTACTCATACTAAGGCATTGCCTAAGTATGTTGCACCTAACTTGAGAGGACCCAAACAAGTTTGGGTACCATCAAAAGATGGATGATTGTTTGTAGGTACCACGGCATTGGAGACTTGATTCAATTGAGTTCACATTGTTCATCATTTCATTGAGTCAAGTATTGAAGCATATTGCTATTCTTATCCCAATGCCAAGTCAAGAAAAAAAAAAATGAAGTCCAAGTGCTACAACATACAAGTGCTATAGTTCTAGTTGTGGTGATTCATTGGAAATATTTGATGGCTTGCAAATATCTATGTTGAAGCTTGTTGTTTGATGATCATGATCTACAAAGGTATACTTCTAGTTGATCACACATATTTGGGTGCATATGAGTTGATTGAATTGGATATATATGCATATGTTGCTTGCTATGAGATGCTTGAATGGATTAAATATTTAGTAATCAAATTTGAGTTGGTTTGAATGAATATGATCATGAGATGAACTTTAGTAAGTGGATTGAATGGATATATGTCTTGTGAATGTATTCAAACAAGTTGGCCTCAAGTTTGATTCAAATTGATGAAGCATAGCTCAATTGCTCAAATCTGTCCTCTTTTGCAAAAATCTGAGTGAGCTGTGAACTTAGCCATATTTGGATGATCAAATCTTATTGGAATGGGTTGAAATTTGATATGCATGCTCTATACTTATGATACAAGATGCTGTAAAAATTCATGTTGATTGAACAAGGAATACTTCGGTTTTGGAGTAGAACTTGTGAGATATGTTGCAGCAGTTTTCAGCATGTAGTAGTGTGAAAGGTGTGAAATCTGGTAGCAATCCATAAGGACTTTGAAGCTCAAATTTTTGTAGCTGCTAGATGACTTAGTGTTGCACATCTCCACAAAATTTCGTGGCATTTCAACATGTACATTGTGAGATATGATTCATTCTTTGAGATGTACAAAATCTGCCAGAAAAGTGACAATTATTGGATTGATGAAGAGTCACTTTGATTGAAAGGTCCTCAAGTTGGAATCTTGTTTATAAGTGTTTGAGGCACCTAAGTTTGGTTTTGAATTGAGTTAGAAGCATGACAAGCAATGAGTACAAAGGCCATTGTTTTTGGGGGAGTGTACCTTGTACACATCTAGTACTCTAGTTGAAGATCAAGACCAAACTCAAGATGGAGAGCAAGAAATGAGTTCAATTGATCATTGGATATCTTTGGAAGAAAGAAAAGGACTTAAAGAAGAATCAAGTCTATTCATCATGATAAGTCCATCATGTGGATCAATCAACCAAAAGTCAATTCAAATGAGTATCAAGAATGGTTCTTGGAGAGAGGTCAATTCTCCCGTCGGGGGCATGCCGCCTACTGTAGGTAAACCGAGCACCGTGCTTGGATGGCTAACATGGAAGTGAGATTCTAGGAACTATTGGAGATGCTTAGTTGAAGCAATCTAATGGGTTGATCTAGAGAAGCAAGCAACACCCAAATAGAGAGAGATGTTTCATGCAAGATTCAAATGGTTTTCTCTCCTATAAGCAAAGATCAAAAGAAAGCAAGCCAACCACAACAAGTAGTGCACTTGATCATTAGTGGTTTTCAATTCATATGGGTGAAGCATGGAATTCAAATCAGTATATATTGTCTTCACCAAGCTATTGAATTGGACTTCATGATGCTTGTTGGAGAGCTAAATTGGAATCTAATGACTATCCTCTACTCCAACATAGTAAGGTAAAATTGTTTGACATATGCATTCATACTTTGCTAAGGACTTGCTAGTGCATATAGTCATACATAGTGAGCATTCATGAAAATCAAATGTTTTTAACGCTTATATGGTACCACTATTGCTTCTATGCTTTATATGATCTAGTGGTGGCATATGACATTTTCATGAGCAAGTGAACCCATAGTATTTGATCTAGACAATGAGCATTCAAGTACTTCAACTCAACATTGTCAAGATAACCCTTAGCATGAGGTGTGAAGAAGCTTGTCATTGGTTCAAATCGAGTGAGAGTATTTTGGGTAAGAGATCTAGATCAAGTCAAAGAGAAAGAAGCTCATGGAAACAATATAGTTCAAGAATTGGTTACAATTGACAAATATTTTCAAGTGGCATCCACATTGCAAGTTTCAAGAAATGGCTAGATCATTACATTATCTTTACACGTGGTATTTCCTTCACATGGTATCTTTCATGTGATATTCAAGTCAAGTAATGTCTAGTACATCAATGGTGGTTCCACAAGTGATCCTCAACTTTAAGTGATCAATTCAAATCAAGAAAGCTACCCTCACCAAACTGTTGGTGTTTCTTACGCAGAGAGAAATCCGCAAGCGCACGGAAATACCGTTGTAGCACTTCACCCGGTGGTAGCGTGGTATCGTATTTTTCACAGGGAACACTAGCAGCTGGCTTTTCGTGTCTATGTCAACCTAAGGCTAGGGTTTGTTTTCTAAGAGTAGCGAGGTATCTATAGGCTAAGTTTTTCCGTGCGTTGATTCCTAAAGTCCATTTGTCTACTCACTTCGGGCACCGCCCACTATCAAAGATTGGTTGTCCGGCAATTAGCACTCGCGCCCGCACCCGAACGGGGGATTTCAAGGGGACGGACAAGGCTTGTCACGACCAAGCCGCCTACCCCCTCAATCGTGGGATGCGCCACAAAAGGTAGGTGAACGCTAGTCCAAACACCACGTTTGCACTATTGGTCACAGTTCTTGATGTTGGCCAAGGTTCCCCGGTCAAAGAGTCCCTCCACCAAGAACTAACGTAAAACGATCTACCAATCCCGCAAGTCTACAACAGCTAAGAAATGTACGAAGGAAATTAAGTAGCTGCAAGATAATCACAAGACTCCTTACCAAAGCGCAAGCGGCTTTTGAGGAGGTACAAGCCCGGGGCGGGTACCGACAAGTCCGGCAAGACTGGGTCCTCCTAGGAACCGCGGAACACCGAGGGGCTTAACCGGCAACTCAGGTAGAAAGAATCAAGCTTCTTTCTAGCCTTTCCCTCTCTCACTCTCTAGAATTGGGAGATAGAATAGAAGAAGTAGAAGAAGAAGAAGATCTAATTCTACTCTCTTGCACAAGTGGACTGGTTTCTCCTTTGAATTTGTATTGCTTGATGAGAGGGAGAGAGGGGGTCTATTTATACACAAGGGGAGGGACCTAAGTGCTAAAAAACACCCAAACCGACCTAGGAAAACCTTCCATGTATGCCAAACCGACCATCCCACGTCGGTTTCACCGCTTTGGAAGGTAACAAACCGCCTCCCCGGCTGGGCTCGAATCGCCTCGGCCAGTGGTGCGGCCGCACCAGTGTGGTGCGCACCTCGCCAGGGCCGGCCCGCCGGGCTTTTTAGCCGGGCTTCCTTGCTCGAAAAGTTGTAAGGTGGACTTGGCCCGGCCGGTTTCGACGTTTTGTTACGATAAAACCTTTTTGGGCTTGCCATTTGCTCCTTTGGGCCTTCTTCTATTTGTTGATTTTATTTCTTTTTCTTTGTCTTTTTGGCCCGTGAGTGATCATCCATGAGTTTGTACCTGCAAGTCCAAATAAACACCAAAACTTTGGAATATGTTAGTTGAAATTCCTATTTCTAGGTTGTTTTGGTGTTGTGTTGACGGTATTTAATTTGTCGTTGGTTACCGTCAACACCAACAAGTGCTCAAATTGTTCAAATGGTTTGACATATGCTTTGACATAGGGGAGGTGCCCCACCTCAAGATCAAGGTCAAGGATCCTATAAGTGACCTACATGTGGCATTTCAAGGTGGTTTTCATGCTTCCACATGTGATGGTGGTGTCCATCAAAAATGAAGATTCGAAAATCAACCATCTATCCCTAGTCACAACCTTTGTATCAATAGAGGCATCCCTTTATGGAAATTGATGACAAAGGGGGAGAAATTGGATAAAGATATGTAAGTGTCTTTGGATATATGACAAAGGGGGATGAGAATATGGACATAGAACAAAAGGGAGCCAGATTGAAGATTAGAAGAGGATCAATATTCTTGGACAAAAAGAGAAGCACACAAGTTGGGGAGCAAGCTCATGAACTTGTTTGATTGCATTTGATATGTGCATACTCATGTGCTTGCTTGCATTTGCATAAGCTTTTAGATTCTATATGCAATGCTTGTGTGGTGTATGCTAGTCATAGAACTTGATTGATGATATGATAACTAGCATGCATAGGTTGTAGTTAGACATATATAGTTTTTCACGAGGATCAAGAACCATAGCATATAATGTTGATCTCATATGGTATCTTGAGTTTTGATGTATGTCTAGTTACATGGATGATGCTAAGGATTATAGATGTGCATCGGGGCGCGCCGCCCGCCCGCCCGCCCCGGCGTGCCTTGCCGCGTCGCGCCGACGACGGCCGCCGCCGCCGTCTTGCGTCGTGCCGTGCGTGCGGGCGTGCCATCGTGCTTTGAGGCAACGGCCCACGGCATGGCCCGCTGGGCCGAAAAAATCGTGCCGCGTCGCCGCGGTGTGAGCACGGGACTTTTCACCGGGCGGGCCGCCCATGGCCCGAAAATTCAAAAAACAGCACTTAAACAGATTTTCAAAGAACAGATGCAAAATTTAACAGAATCAATGAAAATTTGATTCAACACTACCAACAGGATGTATACAAAAAACATCCAAAGAAAAGTGAATCACAGATTCACATCATGATGAACATGAACTTCACACTTAAGTGACTTAATGAGAATCAAAACATGATGAACAGAATGAAAATGAGACAAGACAAGTGTTTCAAAAATAAATTTTGAGCTGGAGTGCAATTTGCCTCATTAAAAACCTTTCTAGGTAAACCCACCCTTGTGGGAGAAACCCTAGAAAGGAAAAGAGTACAGCCCAGCTCAAAATTTATTCAATTCAAGTTTCGAACATGTCAAGTGTCAACTGTCAACCATCTAGCCCTATTACATTAGCCATCACAGTGGCAACATCCAGCAAAAGTGAATCACAGATTCACATCATGGTTCAACTTACTAAGTTTGTACCCACCCACATCTACTCTACCACTACCAGTGACACCACTCTCACAGCATGTAACCAAAATCACCAGGTGCACCAAAATTATAAGAAGTGCCTGCAAAAGACAACATCAGTATGTTTTGTAAGAACTAAAGTCTAAAGCAAAAGAATGTAGTCAATTTCTTTACCTCCTATGTTGTCTTCTTCATCTTCTTCAGTTCTTCTAGCCACCAACAGAACTGTTGCCACCAACAGAACTGTTGGTGCAGGTGCCGGTGCCGCTGCCGCTGCCGCTTCCTTGGCCTTGGCCAACATCATCAATCCACATATTATCAAACTTAGCCACCAGGTCGAAGTCCTCAGCAGTGTGTTGTTCTCTCCTTGCTCCCAGCTCCCAATCCTTGATGCATGTGAGCATCTCAACATGCTCAGGCAACAAGCGCCGCCGCCGGTCTTCGAGTATCCTACCTGCCAAGCTGAAACAAGACTCCGAGGAAACAGTAGATGCAGGAACAGACATAATATCTTTGGCCAAAATAGACAAGATAGGATAGGTTTGCTTGTGGTCACGCCACCATAGCAAGATATCAAAATTTTCTGGAAAGACAGTCAATCTGTCACTGTCTAAGTAAGTCTGGAGCTCACTAATAACAGCTGCAGAAGATGAGTCAGGTGCACCAGAATTACTAAAGAGCCTTCCCCATGACTATTTTCTCTTACCGGGGAGGATATGAAGGTCATGCAGGCCTAGTAGACCGGGTCGTTGCACTAAATTTGTCAACATACTTGCCAAAGAGTCTAGTCAATTCATCTTTCACATCACCATAGTAGACATTGTAATTAACTCCTAAGGCCTTACCCGTAAGATCAAGTAATGAATACAAGGCAGGCAACTTACCTCTAGGATCAAGAACTAAAGCAAAAGAAAACAGCATTGGTGGTTTTTCCCAGTACTTAAGTAGTTTAAGCTTCATAGGTAATGCAATGCTTCTAAAATTATTATCAGATTCAGCTTGTTTCAAAAGCTCAACAATGTCAAGAATACTATGCGAGAACCAATGGAGAAGTAGGGTAGTAAACACCGGATAGAAGAACAGTGATCTCATAAAAAAGTTCCAGAAACTCATTATCCTGTTCAGCAATATGCCAATGCAAAGGAGTCAAAAGCACCTTTTCATAGTTTGAATTAATGAACACGTAAAAAACTTCCTTATACACATATTGGCCTGTATTTTCATCTTTAGTCAAAGAAAGATTTAAGCATCAAATAAGTAGAGTTCCATCTAACATCCATGTCCAAAGCCCAAACTTTCTAGGTCTAACACCCTTAGCAATACAATAGTTTTTAAACAATGCAATTCTCCGATTAGAAGCATTTAAAAGCTTATTGCAGTTCTAAAATCCTCAAGATAAGACTTAATCCTTTTCAAACTAGACTTAACAATCAAATTAATAACATGGCAAACACACCGCCGATGCACAAGCAAGTACCTAACTTTGTCGGGATCATCACGAGTAGGTGCGGGATACGAACCCAAATAGCCAAAGAATGTAGGAGCAAGAGTTTCAAATGCCTTAGAATTAGAAGATGCATTATCTAAAGTCACAAAGAAACACTTTATTCATCAAATTGAACTCCTCAACCACATTACAAATGCTATAAAGCAATATTGGCACCAAGATGTCTTTGCCTCAATAAGCCTTAAACCAATAACCTTTTTTTATAGTTCCAAATCAGCATTCACATAATGAGCAACAACAGAAATGTAATCCTCCTTAGAATTACTGCACCAAATATCGGATGTCAAAGAGACAGAACATGTATCGGGCAACAAAGACTTAACAATCACACTACGTTCTTTGCTCAAAAAGCTTAGCCATGTCTCTAGTGGTGGTGGTCCTAGAAACACCCTCAAACACAGGATTATGTGCACGCTTAATGTAATCTTCCCAGGCTTGGGTGGCACCAACCCCTAATGGCAGGTCAAGTCTAGCAATCAAAATGCACAACTCCATGCGAGCAACCATAGGATCATAAACCCAGTTTTTCAAACCATTAGGATTCAAAGCAAGTTTAGCCTGGGTCTTAGTAGCATGATCACGTTTAGCAGAACATGATTTCATATGCCTAATCAAATGCCTAGTGCCAGCAGCGGATCTAGCAGAGTACTTCTGCCTACAGTGCATACAGATGGCAGCTACACAGACCTTGTTCGCATCCTTAATCTCATGGAACCATGTCCAGCACTTGGACTTCTTACCTCCCCCTCTAGCCTGAGTGTCACCGGAGGGATTGTCGTCGTCGTCGTCGACATCGATGGGCTCCTCCTGTGCTCCAACAGGAGCGTCACCGACGTCGATGCCGAACAAGGCGGCGGCGTCCTCGCCCATGTCGTCGTCGTTCTCGGCCAAGGCTTCAAACTCGTCGTCGGTGTTGGGCGCTAGGTCCTCGCCGTCGTCAGGGGGCGGAGCCCCCGCTGCGCGCGGCCAAAGACGACCAACACCGGGCCGACTGCGCGAGCCCAACCGAGCCCCGAACCGGACGGGACGGACGCTATAGACCGAGGCCGCCAAGTCCTCCAAAGACCGCCCTCAACGGTCGCTGGTCGGGGTGGTCCGCCATGTCAACTCCAGGGAGGATGACTCGGCGCCGAAAAACCACCAAGCTCAACCCGCGTAAGAGAGGAAAAAGATTAGAAAAACGACGACGAGAGGCAGAGAGAGTTACCTGCACACCGGAGCACGGTGCCAGAAGCCAAGATGGCAAGATCCAGAGAGGCGTAGAGGTAGAGAGGGAGAGGAGCACCAGAGAGAGGCAAAAGATTAGACAAACAACGGCGAAGCGGCGGCGGATCGAAAGCAAGAAAACATCGAACTCACATGATGTCCGGAGGAGAAGAGGAGAGGAGAGGGGGTAAAGGAAAAAGAAAGTGATTTCAAACTCGATCCGGAAGCTGAAGGCGTCGGCGCGCGTCGACGACGCCGGAGACTTGGAGGCGTCGAGGCTAGGCGGGCGGCGACGTCGTTGCCTCGTCGGAGCTCGGAGACCCGAGGCGAGATCCAGAGAGAGGGGAGGGGCTCGCCGAGATCCGAGAGAGATCCAGAGAGCGAGAGAGAGCGGTCGCTGGCCGCGGCTGCGGGGTGGGAGGGGAATGGATTAGGTTAGGGTTTGGGGGGGGAGGGCTTTATACTGAGGGCGGGAGGCAGGCCGGCCGGGCGTTTTTTCCACCGGCCAAAGACCGGCTGGCCTATTTTACGGCCGGGCCGGGCCAAGACGCCGCTGGGGGAGCGGCCCCGGCCCGACACGCCCATCGGCCGGGCCGCACGGGCATCACGGCGGGCCGTGCCGGGCGGGGCCGGGCCAAAACACCGGCCACGGTCGGGCCGACGGGCTTCGGGCCGCATGCCCATCTATACTAAGGATGAACTTCAATTTACAACTCCGATTGGTATCACGCTTCAAAGGTTTATCCTATATACCTTAGCATCACTTTGTAGTGTTAACCCTCCCAAAAGTTTCATATCTATGTATGTGTGCAAACCTTGAATTCAAATCAATTGGGCACACATATAGGGAGAGTTACCACTACCAAGTGTGAATTAATCTTCAATTCCATATCTTTGTAGTGTTGCCATCAATTACCAAAAAGGGGGAGATTGAAAGGTCCCTTGTGGTTTTTGGTAATTGAGTGTCAACATTAGGTGAACTAATATGTGTGATTGAAATTATACAATGGGAGATTAGTTCACACGAGATGACGCAATGAAGGAGGTTTATTGCACATGAGACATGACATGGAGTCATGTGACCAAGGTGGTGAAGATCAAGACAAGGCTTGGCTTGATGGACCGGTTGCAAGTGTGAAGGGCAAGTCGAGGGACTTGGCGCCGATGGACCGACGCAACGGTGAAGAGCAAGTGAGGTCAAGATCGATGGACCAAGAAGGTCATGTGATGATATGAAATGGATCATATCATTCTTGATCGTGTTGGTGCATGTGTTGCATCGGCACTTGGAAGATGGGGCGGAATGGAAATGCGCAAGGCAAAGGTATAACCTATAGGGCATTTCTTTTCACCGGTCATCAGGAGCTTAGAGAAGTTTATGACCGGATTTAGGATAGATGGCCGTACTATCAAGAGGGGCAAACTTGTTTGCATATCGGTCATCTAGTGCCACTTGAGCGATCTAACTTTGCGATGTGTTAGGATCGAGTGGTGTGGTAAGAGCAAGAGAAAATCCTTTGAAAATGATTGTGAAAATGCTAACACACATGCACATGGTGATGTACACTTGGTGGTGTTGGCACATTTGCAAAGGAGAAGTTGTTTCGGTGTTTCTCGGACACTTGGACTGCTCTTAGAGTGGAATACTGCTTTGATCCATTGTGAGTTGGATCAAGTAACCATGTGGGTTGTGTAGCCCTCTGAGTAAACTTTCCATAGAGTCCAAGATCATTGAAAACGGAGTTTGGATGAAGGAGATATCGCCGTTTTACCGAGTAGTGGTCTGACCGGACGCGGTGACCGGACGCACGATGGCGCGACCGGACGCACCGACCGGAGGCTCCGGCCGGTGCATCCGGCGAGAGCTCGCAGCCCGAATTTTGCCGGACACGTCGGATCGGACACTATGACCGGACTCTCGACCGGACTCATTTGGTGAGTCCCGGTCGGCGCGTCCGGTCGGCCGCAGAAAGCCGTGGTTTGGACCCCAACGGCTCTATTTGGCTTGGGGGGCTATAAATAGAGGATGTGGTCGGCCATGGCTGGTGCTTAGCACCTTGGAGACTTTGTGTCCATGCTTGAGAGTGCTTGAGAGCCCTACCACTCACATATGCTTGATATCGTTCATCCGATTGAGTGAGAGATCGAGTTCTAGTGTGTTGCGTTGAGAGATCGCATTCGTGGCACTAGGTGTTCGTGTTGCAAGCCGGTGGTGCTTGTTTCTCCTGGAGGTTACCACCTCCTAGACGGCTTGGTGGCAAGAGACTTCGTGAAGCACGCAAGGAAGCTTGTGCGGTGCTCCAAAGAAGAGATTGTGAGAGGTTCGTGCTCACCCTCGGGGGGATCGTGGAAGAGCAACTCTAGTGGAGCGTGTCATTGAGCTACCACACTTGTGTGTGGGTTCACACGGTACCCTCCGAGGGATTGGCTAGAGGACTCACATTGTGTGAGGGACTCGATCGAGCTCCCAACCGTGGGATTTGGCACTGGCCATTAAGCTTCGGAATCATCACCGGGTGATTCGCCAAACCGTGGAACCACTAAAGTGTTGGTCGACACAACGAGGAGTAGGGGGAAGTTGGCAAGCTTCCCGAGACCTCGGTAAAAAATCACCGGTGTCATCTTGTGTCCACACTTCGCGGTGGTTTGCAATCTCTTCATCACAAGCTTTGTTATTACTTTCATATATACATTATGCTTGTGCTTGATTAGAGTAGTTGTAACTATCTAGCTTGTGTAGCTTGTTTAGTTACCTTGCTTAGCTTGTGTAGCTAGGTAATTTGAGCCTTTGGGTTAGGCGTGTGTTGCCTTGTCCATTGTGCATCTAGTGAGCTTAGGGGCTTTGTGCTCGTGCTTACTAGATTTGTGTAGGAGCTCACCCGTGCTTGAAGTACTAGTGCTTAGGTTTATGTGACCTTGCATTAGAATTGATTAGGAGCTCAAACTAGGCTTGTCACCTCACTCTTCTTGTGTAGGATCTTTTGTGAGGTGATTTAGAGTCTTAGTTAGAGGGGTGAAGTCTTGGCTAGACCGATAAGTTTAATTCCGCAATTGTATTCGGTTAGCCTTTGCAATTAGTTTTAGTAGGGACTATTCATGCCCCCCCCTCTAGTCCCCATCTCGACCCTTCAGTGGGGCCGGGTGGCACCCCCTCGGTGCCGCGCGGCACCGCCCCTATTGCGCCACATGTCCAGCTTCTGAAACCTTCCCATCACCGACCTTGAG
This sequence comes from Hyparrhenia diplandra, assembly GCA_015847255.1. NCBI lineage: Eukaryota > Viridiplantae > Streptophyta > Magnoliopsida > Poales > Poaceae > Hyparrhenia > Hyparrhenia diplandra. The sequence continues at coordinate 64,923 of JADLZK010012937.1, forward strand.
ATCCAATCTAAGCTGTTCAGTCAAGTCGGTTTGATCCAAGGGCTGAAATTCATCCCACCGGCCTAGCATGGGCAGGGGTACCCCCTGAAACCCTAATTCATTATCTCTCAGATGTAGAGGTATTCCAATGTAAGGATATCTCTCTCTTAGGGATTAGAGAATTAGAATTAGATTAGAAGTAGATTAGACATGAAGATTAGAAGTTGATTAGATCTATATTAGATCTAATCAAGGGTAAGGGAGAGTGGAGCTGTGCTCCAGTTCTGAAAGAGTTTTCAAAGTATGGTATGTCTTTGTATCTTCTCTACAAGACTTATGCTTTAATATATTTATCTTTTCTATTTACTTTTATGCTTTTCATATATATGTTTAGTGTAGTGTTTATTCATTTGCATGGGATCTTTGCTCGTATTTGTACTCTAGTTATTCATAGTAGCTAGAGTAGTAATCTATGGTGTTTAGACTATAGGTTACCTGAGGTTGCACTCAATCCTCTGGTTAGTTGTGGTAGCCCCAGGGGTGACAACTCTGTATGGCCTTTGCAATCCACCACGTTAGGGTTGATGTTCGTAGATCTTTTGGCAGCCTTCCCCCAACTACTACTTCTCAGTCTTTCTCTAGAGTTGGAAAGGTACTGTTGCTCCAAAGTGCTGGTGTATGATTGCTATATCTATCCATATTTAGTTATCTTAGAACCAAAGTAATAGAGAACTATTTAGGAACCTTGATCTCTCCCATTGACCTCTTCATTAGCTTAGTTACCCTTTTATAATATTATTCTGCTAGGCTTGTTATTAATTTGTGCTTTATTAGTTATAGTATTATTTATCACTTACCCCTCTTTAGTCTAGTTGGTTTGCTAAGTTAGCAGATACATGATTGTGAGTTATTAGAATTGGTTACCATTAGCTTCCCTGTGGATAAGATACCCTAGAATACTCACCTAGGGAAAAGCTATGATGGTGTTCTCAGGCGCTTGTAGAATCCTTCATATTTTTTTAGCACTTAATAAATACCAACAAGCACCAACGGTAAGCAAAGCAAGCAACCGATGTCGAGCATCTATAGAACCATCTAATAAACCCATCCTGTTATGGTCTGGTCGGACCTACAAGAGGCGCTACAGAGGTGGCTAAGCCACCGATCGTCCAAGGTCGTGAGTCCTAGAAAGATTTGGTTAGTTGAGAGTCTTAGGAGATTGGTTCATGAGTTTTTTAGTATCTTGGTTAAGAAGTCAAGTCATCATTGTAAACGAACTATAAGAGTCCTAGTCTGTTAATGAGAAGAACTAGCCCAGGATGGAAATTACTTATCTCCCTTGGGCACCTGGCGACGCTCTCTTCCTCTATCCTAATCTTATAGCTCGCGCATCATGGCTCCAAATCCGTCGCAAACCCACGAGAACCCACGCCCCTACTCGCCCCCCCATACTTCCTGCGATCCAAAGCTCGACGCCGCACCAACTGCATCGAGCCCGGCACCTTCATCGACCGAATTCGGCCCGCAACCCACCCTCGTCACCCGCCCTGATGCCACCACTTTTGCTGTCTCCATGCCCAACGCTACCCGCCGGCCGCCACCACCTCCGCCATCCAAGCATCGCAAGCCCCGGTTCGGTCGTCCCCACCCTTCGGGCAAATTTCACGCAGTCGACCTCGCTTTCACCTTCAATAGCTTATCCATGTCCGGCCAGCCAGCCAGTTTTTGGCCTATCCCGCGGTCGCATCGCTGGAATGTGGGTCCTCGAGCTCCACGTTCTCGTGAAATCGAGCTTCCGTGAGGCTGTCCACACCGCCGCCGACGCGAGCCGCTTGCCGACGCGTTTTCTTCGCCCGTTATCGGCGATCTCAACCGCCGTCTCGCTTGGGGCTGTTTCGATGGGCGGCCCGTCGGCAGTGCCCCCGCCCTGTGGCATCCCCATCACAGAGATCGTCTTCCCTCGCTCGCCATCATTTATTCCATCTACAGAGGAGATTCTCGGGGGAGGAGCCACCATACCTCGCACCAGGATGACCACCATCGGGACTCATCTGGTAGGCATGAGGTAGCATCCTCCGAACCCGAAAGACTGCCGTTCCATGTTACCACAAGTTGACTTTTTCCCTCGCACGATAGGACCGAAGACAAGGCTGGGCTGCCCCGCTCAAGCGCGCGGCAGTTCTTTCGGGATCGCGGGACCCGATCGGCGGATTGGGTTTGGCTCGCATCCTTCCACATGATTGGCCGGGCACGATTTGTGTTACACCAACCTCGGCGCGACAACGGCGGCCGATGTGGGAGGACTTCCGCCGCCCGTGCCATTAACGCTTGGGGGCCGCCGCCAAAGACCAACCACCTCGCCCGATATGGCGCGGCTTCCGTTCTCGTCGAACGTCGAGTCGCACTGGTCGCATTCCGGGCTCGCTTTGCCCACGCTGGTCACCTCTCGCCAGATCGGTGATTGTTGACACCTACTAAAGCATAAAAATACAAGTTTAAAACAAAAACATGAATTAAGGGCTAAAGTCAAAGACAAAACATAAGTCTAGGGGTCTAACTAACATAATTCCACGAAGTTTTGGTATTACGTGACTTTGCGGGGACCTAATAGATAAATGCGTAGAGAAAGATGGAGAAGGTTCCGAATATACAAGACTTATCAAGACCAAACTTGTCCGTGAATCAACTCAACCCGAAAAAGTGGACTAAAACATTCTAGAAGACACCAGAGGACACGAGAAGAGACGGAAGCCGAGGTGGCAAGCCACCCGGGCGCCCGCCGCCTCCACCCCGGGCGGCGCCGGGTGGGCCACCCCCGCCGCCCTCTCCTTCCTAGGTCGGTTTACCACCGACATTGAGGTTGTTTCTACGCCGTTGTTCAAGGTCGGTTTGATCCAAGGGTTGACGTTCATCGACGGGGTACTATATAAGAAGACCGGTGACCTCGAGGCTCATAACAATTTCATATCAACTTCATTATCAACTCATACCCATCAAGTCCAGCCAAGTCTAGACATAAGCTCTAGTTCATACTAGTAGTCATTAGCTATCTAACTAGTTCTAGTTGAAGATCAAGTTCATCTTGAGTTCCCGATTAGTCAAGAAGTAGCAAGGATCGTTCTTGAGACTTCTCTCTTGTATTCAATCAGAAATTCTCTTATATCTAGAATACAATTGTTATGGCTTTGATCTTTATAATTGTCATATTCTTATTGATATGTGTTTATGCTTGCTATGATTATATATTTAGTTTAGTAAGATTGCTTTTATATTTTATGCATGGAATTGTATAGTATCCATATAGATGATCACTATGTGGGTGATAAGCAATGTGTAAACGTGGTGTTTATACAACGTTTATCCGCAATTGCACCCTACATTGGTCGGTCGTGTGGTAGATCGTGGGAGTGACAGTGTCTGTTGAGTCCTTTGTAGTCCACCCTCCGAATGTAGGACAAGTCGAAGTTAGATTACGGTGGTGGATAAGTTTCATCCTTATTTGTCATTGGTAATGCTTGCCATGTGTAGAAGTAATCCAACCTTGCCATGATAGCTAGATGTATTGCACTAATTGTAGTATTCATTGACATGTATGATTAGGGGTATCTTAGGAATATTCATTCGGTCTAATTTATAACATGCTAATTTCTTGTATGATTCTAGTAGCTTAATGATCTTAGACTTGGGTATTTATCAATTATATAATTATCATTATCCTCGTGACTTATCTGTTGAGTAATGTTAGATACTTATGGCAACTCGCATTATACTACCGTGAAGTGGATGATCTCATAATTAAATCACAATATATAAATCTTTAGACATCTTTCCTCTCTACCTTTCCATAGACTCCCTTCTCTCGTGGTAAAATATAAATACGATACCTGGATTACTCCGGTGAAGTGCTACAATTGGTATTTCTATCTCAGGCGCTTTGCGAGATATCATGTTCATTCTTTTATCAAGGCCAATCAAGAATACCATACCCGCATTTCTTAGCGTTATTGCTAGGGTGACAGACTAGTGTATAGGTAATGCCTAGAAATGAGTGGTATACCTTGAGTACATATCCTGGTGAGATTAACTCCACTATGGATAATGTTGCTAAGTTACATCCCACTACTAACACCGCCTAACTCCGCTTTGTTGGATCATGAGGTTAATCCCATATCCAAGCTAACATGATTAGATAGATATCCCATATATATTTCTTTTCGCCGTCCCTAATTGGGATCGTGTAAGAAATATCAACAAGCATTTCAAGGCGCCGTTCTTGAAGGCGTAGTCTATTTAGAGAAAATAAATTTTATCTTGGCTTTGTTTTTCAAAACTTTCCTAGTTTGGGAGAGCATAGTCAATCTTTCTATCTTTTGAATATGTGTTTCCAAAACTTCAAAAGTTTTTCTAGTGTTTCTTTCCGGCTATCTTTAGTTTGGGAGGGTATTAGCTAAAACTTAGACAAAGTGTTATTCCTATTAAGTTGGTATTGTTTCGACTTATTAGTTAGAAAGAGTGCTAGCCAAAAAATCCTATAAACACATCATATAAAGGAAACAAGAGAGATCCCTTTACATCACCTAATGCATTGAGAACCCATTATCACATACTCAAACAGGTTCACCCCTGTTTTCTTTATTTTGTTTTTATCTTATGCAGGGAAAATATATGTATGAATAATAATCTTCCGGATAATTTTGTTGAAGATCCCGAAAAATTAATCGGGAGGCCAAAGCAAAACTTCAGACAAACCCCAAAGCACCTACATCATCATCATCATCTTTGTCCGATAATTCAAGACCTCATTGAATCGGAAGTTAATCAAGTTACTAAAGACTTGACATCTCAATTTGAAGCTATGGCAACTAAGACACTTCGTGAATTTTCAGCTCCTACCACGGAAAACATTCTTGTTGGTCCGAAGGTAGAGGTTGGAGACAAAGGCTTTGAGCTTAAGCCGGGGCTCATTAATATGGTGCAAGCAAATCAATTTTGTGGAAAGGCACATGAAGATGCTAGTGCTCATCTCCAACACTTTCGGAGATTTGCAAAGACATTCACTATGAAGGACGCCCGAAGATGCCGTATTGCTCCGCCTCTTTCCATTCTCCTTTGTTGGGAGGGGCCAAGCAATGGTTTTATGCTACCAAAGATAAGAATACTACATGGGATATATGTTCTACAGCCTTTCTTGCTAAGTTCTTTCCCCGTGGGTAAGACAAACGCCTTAAGGGGAAGATATCCAATTTTCAACAACGGCATGATGAATCGGTCCCGAAGCATGGGAGCGTTTTTTCAAGATTATATTTCAGAATGTCCACACCATGGGATGGAGAAATGGCTATTGATGTAAACTTTCTATCATGGGCTTATTCGGTGCTCGTGAAACTATAGATGCCGCAGGTGGTGGTGCTTTCTTATCACTTACATTAACTCGTGCCATCGAACTTGTGGAGAAGATGACTTCCAACCAAGGTTGGAGTGAAGAACGTCAAACTCGCAAGAGGGAATGCACCAGCTAAAAAGAAGTAGATATGCTATATCCGCTAAAATGGACCTTATCATGAAGAAGCTAGAAGATAGAGATCTTCAACCCAGAAGCAGATTATGCAAATTCAAGACTCACATATGACATGTGAAGAATGTGGAAACTTAGGCCACACTGGAAGGAATTGTCCGTAAAACTCGGAGGACATTAACTTTATCAATAACAACAATAATTTCCGTCGGCCCTCAACAGAATCAAGGTTGGAATCAACAGAGGCCTAACTATCAAGGTAACTATCAAGGAAATTACCAAGGTAATAATCCGGGCAACAATTTTAATACTTATCAACCTTCTTTAAGAGATCTTGTTGTTAACCAAGGTAAGACCATGGAGAATCTGTCAAGAAAGATAGCAACTAATGATAAAGCTCTTGAACTTATCAATACTCATTTAGAAAGCTTTTTTTCTTCAGCTATAAAGAATCAGCACAGATTTTTAATAAAATGATAGAATCTCAGATTTCTCCATTATCTGTTCCACTAACCACACCAGAAAGATTCCGGGGCAGCCGGAAGAATTAGAAAACCGCAAACCTTGTCGATATTTATAATGCGGTCGTTACTATAGAGAGACCTCGGGAAGTGTTGGTTGGATGACTCAATGCCACCTAAAAAAGGAAGATCCAGGAAGACCAGTCATCACAATCAAGATTGGACAACACACATTCGACAATGCTCTCGTGATTTTGGCTCAAGCGCCAACATATTACCAAAGGTAATTTATGAAAAGATTTATGGTAATGAACTACTTTGGAAAACGAATATGTGCTTGCAGCTTGTAGATCAATCATTTTGTTATCCCGAGGGAATCCTTGAAGACGTGTGTGTGGGAATCGTGAGGCTCTTACGTGCCGCCAGACTTTAGCGGATGGTAGACCTTGGAAGAAATGAAAGAGCAACAATCATATTGGGTAGACCATTCTTATGCTCAGCTAGAGCTATCATCTACGCAGACATTGGGAAGATTGTTTTCAATATCAAAGGGAAGAAGGAGAAATTCATTTTCAAAGACAAGGTACAAAACTCCCTTACTTATTCTCGAATACTAATCAATATATTGTAGAATCAAAGATGGAGAATTACAATCAAAATAGAAGGAGGAATCAAAATCAGAACAAGAACAAGATGGCACAACCAACAAAGGTAATGGTAGTAAATAAAACAACATCTTATAATGACCATTTACTTGAATATCCAATGCTTCGTCAGCAAGATGATCCAGGTACTCCTACTATAGCATGTTCTATTCAATGCTTAACTTTCTATAACACATATTGCGATACTGGATCTGGTGTTAATATAATGGCAAAGGCTACATATGAATTATTATTTAGAAAATTGCCATTGCAACCAATATTTGTGCAGCTACAGATGGGCAGACCAATCCTATAGAGTTCCCGGAAGGAATTGCCAAGAATGTACCAAAGTCAAGATTAAGGACCACTATGTTCTCACCGACTTTGTAGTCATGGACATGGGAAGAGAAGTAGATCCTCCACTAGTGCTTGGGAGACCGTTTCTCAACACTACTCGTGCAATCATTTACATCCATACAGAGAGATTCATTTCCAATTTCCTAAAGAGAAGGTATGTGTTTACTTTAATAGCTATAATGAATATACAAATCCTAGGGGAAAACCAGACAGCTTCGTTTTCGTCATAATAGAAGATGGACAAAGAATTTAATAGAAGAAGCAAAGGAGAGTGAAGAAGCTAAAGCTCTTACACCTACTACATCTATGGAAAAAGAAGAAACAACTACTTCAGAGAAGAGTACATCATCCAAAAGATGGAGGAAGAAGAAGACATCTCCCAAAACATCATCGAAGAGACAGCAGGAATCATCAGTACCACCAATTGTGATCACTGATGTACCATGGGAGTAAAGAGCAGAATTTGGAGTCTTGTTCGAGGACTCTAAAACACCGAATCCTCGCCGAAAGGTAAGTCGGTAAGTTATCCATATTTAAATCCTCGTATTGCATATTATCCTCCATATCATTTTTTGTCTTTTTAGTATCATATATGTGCATTCAAAAACAACAAAAATATTTTATCTTTTGTTTTGTGAAAACTTTTAAGCCCCATGCTAATATCTCAGAGACTAAACACCTCTATGCTATTTTCTGTGGTGGCATAAAAAATAAAATAAAAATGTATCAATATTTTATCTTATCTTACATATGAAAATCAAATAAAAATTTGGAAAATAAAAATCTAAAAATAATCCCGCATAACCTATGCAATGTGGCTAACCTCTAATACTTAACCAAGTTCCACTAGCTTTGTTGTCTATTTTGAGATTACAGATTTCAAGAGAAGAAGATATATGTTCAGCGTCACTTGATGCCAACTACCTCAACTTCAACATTGAAGACCACACTCCAATCTAGCTTGGGGGAGTGCAAACCCCCAGTTATCCAGATAAGTATCTTATTACCTATATCTATTATTAGTTAAATATTTTGTTAGAAAGTTTAATAAGAGTTTAGTTTTATATAGTTTATATAGTCTTTTGTTTGAGTGAGAATAAAAGGATCGAGAGAGTGCACACTAAAGTTTACTTTGCTCAACTAAAAGGAACCTAAAATTTGTCAACAAGGAGATGATGAATAGTTGCTCGTTGTTATACTTTTCTAGTACCTAGCTTTCAAGCTTAATTTCTCTCAAAGCACCATTTGCAAAATAAATTTTTACTTTGAAACTTAAAACATATGAGTTGCAAATGTTTGCTCTAAAAAGTCTAGGTGATTGACAGATATGATATATGAAAGTCTGAGCTACTATTTGATCTTACTCCTAGTGACACTAGATTTCTGGAGATTTATATTTCGAAAATTGAAAAATCACATGATAAGTTCCTGTGTGACAAGAGTGTGAACCTCCTACCATATACAGCCAGATATACATGCTATTTAGATTAGGAAAATCTTTTGAAAAATAAATATATAGATATATATATATATATATATATATAGGCTTGCTTTGCATTGAGTTTGTTCAATCTTTGTCGACCCTTAGAAACTTGTCATGCCGATCATGTACACTCCACTCATTCTATTCATTTTACTATCATCCACTCACTCTAGCCAACAAAAATGTTCTACTCCTATCTCAAAGGAGAGCAACCAAAAATATTTACTATACCCATCCACTCATTCATTGCTAGCCAATATCTTACAAAAGCTCCATTATATTTATACCTCTCAAAAGTTATTGCAAAAAGAGATGGGTTGTGTATCTTTAAAAAGAAAAGGGAGATGAAAAATAGACAAAAAGTCCTAAGGGCGAGTAGAGCCTACCTCCTAAATAAAAAGAGATGAAAAATGAACAAGTGTTCGAGGGCTTAGTAGAGCCCACATCTCTAAAAATAAAGATGAATAATGGACAAGTGTCCGAGGGTCGATAGAACCCACATCTTTATAAGAGAGGAAATAATGGACACAAGTCCGAGGGCCAGAGAGTCCACCTCTCTTGATTAAAAAAAAAGAGAGAGAAGAAAAGAAAGAAAAAGAGATACAACCCAGGTTCTCTACAAAATTATAAAAGAGAGAAGATTCCTAAAAGGAGCAAAAGTAAGATTTCCCATCATATTTTATTCACTTCATACTTTACTACATTCCATATCATTTATATTCCTATCCACCATACACATGCACACTTGATCAGTGTGACTTGTATCTTTGGATCCATTGCTTGAATTTACAATATATGCTTAGTAAGAAAATAAATTATTTTTCTCCTACCTATGAGCTCCACATATATAAGCTTTAGATATTAGGTAAGAGAGATAAAGGCATAGTAAGCTATTGCCTTAGTTAAAATATTATTATACTATGAGAGTAAGGCAAACTCTATATTATTGTCTAAAGAGAGGATCCACAAATACCATAAATGAGAGATTAGAGAGAGTCATACTAAGGAACTTTGAGTTTTATTTGAAAATCAAGAAAAAAACTCCGAAGGACAGTTGAACAAAAGAGTTTGAGATTTAGTGCTTGATTTGACTGTTCTATCTTTCAATTACCAAAGATTACAGAAAAGATAAAAAGTCCTACAAGGTAAGAAGGTAATTAAATAAATAAAATTTGAAAAGTTTATCTTTTTTCTGGAGAGAAATTTTGTTTGAAAGCATGTGTACTTTAAGGGTGTGATAGCGTTGTAGCAACTCCTTATCCAAGTTAGTAGTTTATAATATTTTGTGTCTTGCTAAGAGACTAGCAAGTGGTAAGCTTGGGGAGCTTGTTGACACCTACTAAAGCATAAAAATACAAGTTTAAAAACATGAATTAAGGGCTAAAGTCAAAGACAAAACATAAGTCTAGGGGTCTAACTAACATAATTCCACGAGTTTTGGTATTACGTGACTTTTGGGGGACCTAATAGATAAATGCAAAGAGAAAGATGGAGAAGGTTCCAGAATATACAAGACTTATCAAGACCAAACTTGTTCGTGAATCAACTCAACCCGAAAAAGTGGACTAAAACATTCTAGAAGACACCAGAGGACACGAGAAGAGACGGGGAAGCCGAGGTGGCAAGCCACCGGGCGGCGCCGCCCTCCCACCACTCGGCGGCCGCCGGTGGGCCACCCCGTCGACCTCTCCTTCCTAGGTGGGTTTACCACCGACATTGAGGTTGTTTCTACGCCGTTGTTCAAGGTCGGTTTGATCCAAGGGTTGACATTCATCGACGGGTACTATATAAGAAGACCGGTGACCTCGAGGCTCATAACAATTTCATATCAACTTCATTATCAACTCATACCCATCAAGTCCAGCCAAGTCTAGACATAAGCTCTAGTTCATACTAGTAGTCATTAGCTATCTAACTAGTTCTAGTTGAAGATCAAGTTCATCTTGAGTTCCCGATTAGTCAAGAAGTAGCAAGGATCGTTCTTGAGACTTCTCTCTTGTATTCAATCTGTAAGTTCTCTTATATCTAGAATACAATTGTTATGGCTTTGATCTTTATAATTATCATATTCTTATTGATATGTGTTTATGCTTGCTATGATTATATATTTAGTTTAGTAAGATTGCTTTATATTTTATGCATGGAATTGTATAGTATCCATATAGATGATCACTATGTGGGTGATAAGCAATGTGTAAACGTGGTGTTTATACAACGTTTATCCGCAATTGCACCCTATATTTAGGGTCGTGTGGTAGATCGCGGGAGTGATGATCTGTTGAGTCCTTTGTAGTCCACCCTCGAATGTAGGACAAGTCGAAGTTAGATTACGGTGGTGGATAAGTTTCGTCCTTATTTGTCATTGGTAATGCTTGCCATGTGTAGAAGTAATCCAACCTTGCCATGATAGCTAGATGTATTGCACTAATTGTAGTATTCATTGACATGTATGATTAGGGGTATCTTAGGAATATTCATTCGGTCTAATTTATAACATGCTAATTTCTTGTATGATTCTAGTAGCTTAATGATCTTAGACTTGGGTATTTATCAATTATATAATTATCTTTATCCCGTGACTTATCCTGTTGAGTAATGTTAGATACTTATGGCAACTCGCATTATACTTCTTTGTGAAGTGGATGATCTCATAATTAAATCACAATATATAAATCTTTAGACATCTTTCCTCTCTACCTTTCCATAGACTCCTTCTCGTGGTAAAATATAAATACGATACCGGATTACTCCGGTGAAGTGCTATAATTGGTATTTCTATCTCGCGGCGCTTTTGCGTATATCATGTTCATTCTTTTATCAAGGCCAATCAAGAATACCATACCCGCATTTCTTAGCGTTATTGCTAGGGTGACAGACTAGTGTATAGGTAATGCCTAGGTAATGCCTAGAAATGAGTGGTATACCTTGAGTACATATCCTGGTGAGATTAACTCCACTATGGATAATGTTGCTAAGTTACATCCCACTACTAACACCGCCTAACTCCACTTTGTTGGATCATGAGGTTAATCCCATATCCAAGCTAACATGATTAGATAGATATCCCATATATATTTCTTTCGCCGTCCTAATTGGGATCGTAAGAAATATCAACACCGATGAAACTCTTCACGGGCGGCCTCCCGGAGCACATCCGTGTCGATGTGGAGCTACATGACCCGTGCGACCTCCAGCACACCATTCGACTAGCGCGCACGTACGAGCGCAGGAACGGCTCCCTGCAGCTCGCGCTTCCCGCACCCTTGACATTGTCTGGCCGTCGGGCACTGCCCGCTCCGGCGGCCACGCCACCTGCAGCTACGCTGGTGGGCCCTAGTAGCTCCAGTGCATCTTCTTCGTCCACAACGCCGCGCTAGTTCAAGCGCCTGACACCAGAAGAGATGGCGGAGCGGCGCAAGATGGGCTTGTGCTACAATTGTGATGAGCAGTATGTTCGTGGCCACAAATGTGCCAGGCTCTTCTACCTTGAGGCTTCGGACTACATCATGGAGGAACCCGAAGATTCCACGGACACCGAGAGGACAACAGACATGCCAACATTCGACCCCGACAAGCCATTGATCTCCCTCTCTGCCATCATAGGGATTCGAGCTGAGAAGACCATGCAGGTCTGTGTCCGCATTGGGGTTGTCTGCTTCAGCGCCCTGCTCGACTCAGGCTCCACCCATAACTTCATCAACACCGCGGCCGCTCGGCGTGCATGCTTGGAGTTCGACGACAGTTATGGGGCGCACTTCCTAGTGGCCAACGGAGACAAGGTTGCTTGACGTGGCCTTTCCCGTGGTGTCAAGCTGCAAATCGGCTCCAACGACTTCGAGGTGGACTCGCTTCTCCATACCAATGGAGGGCTATGACATCGTCTTAGGGGTTGCTTGGCTCCGCACCCTTGGGCCAATCCTATGGGACTTTGATGGTCTGCGCATGGCGTTTGTCCTCCGCGCCGCCGAGTGCTATGGACGGCATCGGCTCACCAAGCGGTGGGCGCCTTGAGTCGCTGCTCTCCAGTCACTTCCTCACTAACAAGGGACTCAAGCCTCACCTGCTGGAACGCCTCCTTGACTCGTTCGCATTGGTGTTTGCTAAACCGACGGGGCTACCACTGGCACGTCCATGCGACCATCGCATTCACCTCAAGCCGGGGACCGAGCCGGTGGCTGTTGTAACACCCGTGTTTTTGCATCATTTTAAAATTCACTAAAAATTTGAACTTTTGAATTAAACTAAAACTTGATCTACTTTCCACAAAACCAAACCCCTGTTTTGAAAACCCCGCATCCAAATCCACCACGTAGGAATTAGACTCCCTTTGTTGCTTGTTTTGCAGAGCTTATGGTGGCCAAGGTATGTATTCTTGATCTAGACATTAATTATGGAAGTATATTTATGCATGAGCATGATTTATATTTTCTCCGGGAATAAATCCGCAAACCCTAGAAACACATGAGGGAGCCATCTATGTATTCCTAGCATGAACCTAGGGAATATATATTCATATGCTCTTGACAATGTGTAAACCCTAGGAAAGTCAAGGGAGATAATGAAGGCATGTATACTAATACTTGTATCCGGATGTAAGTCCTTCCCAACAAGTATATATGTGAGTGCTTAGTGATAAATCCCAAAGAACATATATACTTGAATAAATACAAGAGGAAGATACAAACATACACATGGATATGACTATACATTGTTGACACTTGTTATATCATAAAATTTTAAATTATTTAACATGAATAAAGGGCTCAAGTCAAAGACTAAACATAAGTCTAGGGGTCTAACTAACATAATTCCACGAGTTTTGGTATTCGTGACTTTCCAGGGGACTTGATAGGAAAATGCAGAGAATAATGGAGAAGGTTCGAATACTCAAGACAATTACAAGACAATTGAAGACCAAACTTATCCGTGAAGTAAATCAACCCGAAAAAAGTGGACTAAAACATTCTAGAAGATACCGGAGGACACCAGAGAAGACGGGAAGCCGAGGTGGCACTCCACCCCGGCGGCCGCCATGTAGGCCATGTAGGCCGCCCAGTGGGTCGCCAATCACCTCACATTTTTATGTCGGTTTACCACCGACCTTGAGGTTGTATCTACGCCGTTGTTGAAGGTCGGTTTGATCCAAGGGTTGATGTTCATCGCCAAGTACAATATAAGAAGACCAAAGGTGACCTCGAGGCCGAGAACAATTTCATTATCAATCATATTCATCCAAGTCCAGCCAAGTCTAGACCTAAGCTCTAGTTCATACTAGAAGTAGATTAGCTACATAACTAGTTCTAGTTGAAGATCAAGTTCATCTTGAGTTCCCGATAGTCAAGAAGTAGCAAGGATTGTTCTTGAGACTTCTCTCTTGTATTCAATCTGTAAGTTCTCTTATATTTAGAATACAATTGTTATGGCTTTGATCTTTATAATTATTATATTCTTATTTCTATGTGTTTATGCTTACTATGATTATATATTTAGTTTAGTAAGATTGCTTTATATTTTATGCATGGAATTGTATAGCACTCATATAGATGATCACTATTTGGGTGATAAGCAATGTGTAAACGTGGTGTTTATACAACGCGTTTATCCGCAATTGCACCCTACATTCTCGGTCGTGTGGTAGATCGCGGGGGGTGACAGACCTGTTGAGTCCTTTTGGAGTCCACCCTCCAAATGTAGGACACGTCGAGCTTTTAATTACGAAGATGAACAAGTTTCGTCCTTGCTTGTCTTTGGTAATGCTTGCCATGTATAGAAGTAATCTAATCTTGCCATGATAACTAGATGTATTGCACTAATTGTAGTATTCATAGATGTATATTAATTAAGAGTATCTTAGGAATATTCATTCTAGTCTAATTTATAACATGCTAATTGCTTGTATGATATTAGTGGCATAGGTTAATCCTAGACTTGGACAATTATCATTATATTATTTATCTTTATCTTGGACTTATCCTCGTTGAGTTATGTTTGATGCTCATGGCTACTCTGCATTATAATATTGTAAAGTGAATGATCTCATAAATAAATTATAATATAAATCATTAGATAGTTCTTATCTCTCTACCTTTCCATAGACTCCCTTCCCTCGTGGTAAAATATAAATACGATACCCGGATTACTCCCGGTGAAGTGCTACAATTGGTATTTCTATCCGCGGCGCTGCGTATATCATGTTCAATCTTTTATCAAGGCCAATCTATAAATACCATGCCCCGCATTTCTTTGAGCGTTATTGCTAGGGTGACAGACTAGTGTATAGGTAATACCTAGAAATGAGTGGTATACCTTGAGTTCATATCCTGGTGAGATTAATTCCACTATGGATAATGTGGCTAAGCTACATCCCACTACTAACACCGCCTAACTTCGCTTTATTGGATCATGAGGTTAATCCCATATCCAAGCTAACATGATTAGATAGATATCCCATATATATTTCTCTCGCCTTCCTAATTAGGATCGTGTTAGAAATATCAACATACATGAAAATAGAAATTGAGCAAGGAGAATAAATAGGGGAAATTATAAACAACCATGTATACACAAATGTATCCTTCCAAACAAGTGAATATATATATATTAGTGCTCACAAGGGTCCTAATAATATATATTTACTTGCATAAAATAGTGGGAGAGAAATACATTGAGTAAACATGGAAATAAGAAGGGAAGGGAGGAAAATGGAAAGGAGAAAGAGAAATAGGAAAGCGGTTGGGCTCGTTTCTTTTCCACTCGGCCCAAAGAAGAAACTCCTCGCCCAATCGGCCTCTCTCTTTCTCTCTCTCTTCTCGACGCATGGGCTGGCCCAAAGATCGGAGGCGGCAGCCGAGCCCAGCTCGATGAGCCCAGGCCGAGCCCGCCCGTTCCTCCCCCGCCCAATGCCAGCAGAGCGGCGGAAGCCGCCGTCTTCCTCCCCGAAGCGCTCCCGGACACGCCGACGGGCCCCGCCGCATCCCCGCCCGCATCGAGCCTCGCTGTAGGAGGAGACGACGCACGACGCCGCGTCTATCTTCGAGGAGCCAGCGCGGCAGCCCGCTCCAAATCCATGGGTACTGAGTGGGCGATGTCAACGACAATGGGCGCCAGCAAGATGCCACTTTCGATCCGCCGGAGCCGGAGATGATGACCAAGCCACGGCAAAGTCCATAACCGGATGAGCCGCTCCAGACGAAGCCACGGGCACGGGCGAGCATCAACGCCAACAGCCGACATCGGGGCCGTGCTCGGCGTTGCCGTCGCCGTGGCCGGCGAACGCGCCCGTGCAAGGAGACCGACGATGGGCAACCTCGCCGGAGACCGAGGCGTGCGCGAGCGCCCAAATTGTGGCGAACTGTCTCAGTGGTCGCCGTGCACACGAAGGAAGGTGCCGAAAAGATCTCGACGACGGGGAAAATATCGCCGCCACGAGCCTCGCCATGGTCGGCCTATAAATACCCGCCCCGGCCTTCGATCGAGCCCGCCCCTCCCACCATCGGCTCCGCCGTGCTCGAACACGCTGTGCTCCCCCCTCCCTCCCCTCTCCTCCCTTCTCGGTCGCGGAATCGAGTTGCCCCCAAATCGGGTGCCCACCGCCGCCGGAGTTCGTCGACCCTCTTCCCTTTGTGCCGTCTCACGACCAAATTAGTGAGCGGGTTGGTGAGAGACTCCCCTTTCGATTCATGTAATTAGAACCCCTCACCCCACCGGGCGACCACGACCACGTCTTGCCGCCGCCGCGCCGAGCAGCCGAGCGGCGCCGCGGCATGGTCTAGGGCTCCACCGCTATTACGCGCCCGGCGGCGCCACGGATGGGCGGCGACCCCAAAGGCACCCTCACGAGAGCAAAGCCCCCGCCCGGTGTAACTCCGGCGAAGTCCGGCGAGACCGCCGTCGTGGCAGCTTCGGTCAGCGGAAGACGCCAACTCCGTCGGCGTCGTTTGTTGGCGCCGCCACGCCGTTTCCCCTCTCTCTACGCTCACGCGGGCCCCGGCCGAGCAGGCGGCCACGCCGTTACGCCCTCGCCACGTCCACATAAGCCGTGGCCCCCACGCGCCCACGCCGGATGAGATGACCCACGTGGCGCCATTTAAAGACGGCCCGGGACCCACGTGTCATCTGCGACGAGAGAGAAAGGGAATAGTCCGGGTACACTATCAGAATTGCTAGGTACACCCAATTAGTGTACCCTATTTCCCATGTCCAGAAAAATTCTTAAAAATTTGTAAATTCATTATTCGATTTATGGAATTTTATCATGTAATTAGTTCCAAATTTATTACATGACAAAATTATATTATCCTAATTAATAAATTAGGGATTAATATTATAAATTCCATAACTCATGCATTTTACCTCCGTTTCGCATGAAATGACTTCCATAATTTATCTAAAATCTAGATCTATGCAACTAACCTATTACCACCATAACGTTCTATGCTTGTTTTGTGTGCCATAGTTCATGCTAGGTTTTATCGCCTCGACGCAAGGTAGTTTCGACGATCGAATTAGAGGTTTCGCCAGAGTACGTTAGAGATGTTCGACGCCATGCCGATCGATCAAGAAGAACCTCCAGGCAAGTCCTTACCCCCCCCAATCATGACCTTAAGTAATGATGATGATAATGATAATGATAATCGGATTAGTATATAGTGGTATGAGCCTAATAACGTAGATATGGAGCTAAGCCGGATGACGTAATCATCCATGTTATCTACGCTCATACGTTGTAATCAAGAATAACGTAAGATCGCCTAATGAACCCTAACCAACAAAAGAGGTGGGTGATAGTAATTCATTGAGAGATGGATTACTACGGGGATCGCCGTGAGGGATTCCTGCGGAGAGATACTCGCCTCCCTAAGGACCGGTTCATAGACCTTCTACCTAGTGCGATATTACGTACAGCCACACGCCGATAAATGGGACGGCTTGATTCACACCCCGTTGGGTTGAGGTATAATTGGGAGCCAAGGTGGCCGGAGTAGGCAAACGACCTATTGGGAGCAGACATGGGGAGAGTGGCCCCATGGTCCGATTGGCGTGGATGCTGAGTGATCTTCCACGTAAGTGTTTGGGCGCAGTGGCGCAGTGCTAGGTGCACATATTTATGATTATGATTATGTGGTGTGTATTGAAGCCACATGGGCGTGGTGTGTATTGAAGCCACGTCGGACGTAGTGTGTATTGAAGCTACGCCTAGGATGATGCATCATCCTTCCAACCCCGAAGAAGTCGTGGTGAAGATTATACCAATATACCTAGAGTAGCACTCAAGCGGGTACGGATCTCGTTAGGCCTGTCGGAACCAGACCGGATGGGGAAGACTGTGCCTATCGTGTGGGGAAATTGTACCACCTCTGTAGAGTTATATAAATCTATTCGAATAGCCACATCCTTGGAATGGGCGAATGCTAGGAAAGAACATCTATGATTAGCTTTAACTAACCTTTTGTGATAATGTAAAGGTGATGATATGAGATAACCTCGGGAACTAGCGAGAGCAGTTTTAGAGACTCGCTAGGGCCCAAAACCCTTAATATACCAAACCACCCCCGGTTTGGACTTTGCCGAAGTACCTTTGTACTCACCCCCTCTGCTTTTACGATATATCGGCACATCCAAAGGTAAGATCGTTGTCAAGGTAAATGATCAGCGTTCATAGGAATCCGAGAGGCGTTCGCTTAGGAAGAAGATGTGGTTGCCAAGGGTTTCCGTCCGTGCTCAAGATGCCTGTGGAGTATGAGGCAACAGTCATAGTTAATCCACCGCTTTCGGTTGGCTAACTCTGATAAAAACATTCACCACTGTAAGACTTTCTAATCCTGTATTATTAAAGCTCGGATATCTATTACATCTGCATACCATTATCTAACACTAATGACCGTATTTGTGCATGATCCCGGCGCAAATACGAGAGGTTAACGACCCATTGAAAGTGGGGCGTGACGATACATCGGCGGCCGCATGGGTTCCCCACCTCAAAAAAAAAAGACGAATTAGAGCAGCAATGTGAGGTGATGCTACGCGAGGGCATCATCGTGGTCAGCACCTCTCCCTTCTCGGCACCGGTCTTTGGCGGGTCAAGAAGCACGGCGGCTCCTAGCGCTTTTGTGTTGATTACAGGTGCCTCAACGCAGTGATGGTGAAGGATAGGTTCCCGATTCCGGTGGTCGAGGAGCTTCTGGACGAGCTCCATGGCACCAAATTCTTTACCAAGCTCAATCTCGCGGCCCGGCTACCACCAAGTCCGCATCAACCCTGATGTGGAGAAAACAGCGTTCCCGACTCACCACGGACACTTCGAAGTTCCTCGCTCATGTTGTTCGGCTTGTCCAACGCACCGCCGACGTTCCAGGCGCTCATGAACCTCGGCCCTTAGGCCGTTCCTTCGCCGCCAGGTGTCCTGGTATTCTTTGACGACATCCTCGTCTATAGTACGCCTTGGATGGAACACTAAAGCACCTCCACGCCATCCTCACTATCCCTCGGGAGCACCGGCTACATCTCAAGAAATCTAAGTGCTCATTCGCCACCCTCGTCGGTCCACTACTTCGGGCACATCATCACAGCCGAGGGTGTTTGGCATCTCTAAACGTCGTCAAACTAAGGGTAGGTAAAACCTAACTCCTCAACGACGCCTAGAAACACCGGGTATAAAATAAATCTACACTTACATTGTCACATATAAAAATCTTTATATCCGCAAGCGCACGATATAAACCGAAATAAACTTTATACCATTGTAGCACTTCACCTAGGATGAACCAGGTATCGTAATTTATACTTTCCCAAAGGAAGGACTATGAGGCAATATTCATATGACTCATGGCAATTCTATATTCTATGTACATAAAATCAATCATTCCAATACTATAGCAGGGGGTGAATAGAATGGATAAATAAATAATAATAAAAGATAGTAAAGATAACAATAAAAGATAAATCGATGCCTAGGGTATTCCATTGAGATAGAGAGATATAGAGACACACTAATATTAGTACGAGATATCATGGTTATTCAGAGATAGACTTCAAGTAACTATCAATCATTAAGTTAAAGCATAGCATGTAAAATATTCTCATATATAGCACAAGCAAATCATATTATATAGCAAGAGGGATATCAACTAGGGGGATTTATAATGAGATAAACTAGCCTCCGCCGTGACCACATCCTAATGTTAACCATATGATGAAGGAGGATTATAGAAGACTCAATAAGGCTGTCACCCCTACGAACTACCCCAAACTTCAAAGATACGTTGGTCATCCAAGAAATAACTTATATCTAAGCACCATGCCTACATATAACTTATGACTTAACCCCTCGAGATAAAGGCTAAGTTATCCACCATCTCAAGCATATAATAATCAAGAACTAGAACTATATCAAATATCAAACTAGAATATACTAAGAACATAACAATCAATAATATAAGAAAATAAAGCATAATCATAATGAGAACTCAAGATAAATTTATTACCGAATATCTCCAATATAATAGATCTGAAATCCTGAGCTAAGTGTTGGCATTTGTTAAGTGCTAAAAGAATATGAAGGATTCGGCAAGTTTATCGTAACACCTACCATTGTAGCTTTTCCCTAGGATGAGTATTCTAGAGTATCGTATCCACGGGGAAGCTTTAGCTAGAGATTCTAATAAGTCACAGTCATGCATCCACTAACTTAGCAAACCACTAGACTATAGTGAGGGGGTAAATATTAGAGGATAAGTAATATAAAACAATAAATAAACTACCTAAGATGCTAAGGAATAACTAAACTAATCAAGAGGTCAAAGAGAGTTCAAGGTTCCTATGTTCTTCTCTATTACTAAGGTTCTATGATAGCAATTACACTATTACACTTTGGAGCAACAAGTCCGTCCCAACTCGAAGAAGGCGGGAAGAAAGCAGTTGGGAGAAGGTTGTCAAAAGCTCTACGAAAACACCAACCCGAACGTGGTGGATTACATGTGCCTTACAGAGTCTGTCACCCCCCGGGGCTACCACAACTAACGGTGGATTGGGCGCAATCTCGGGTAACCAATAGCCTAGATACCAAGTCTATTCTATTGATTACAACTCTAGCTACCGCGAATAACTAGAGCCCTCAATACGAGCGGAGATCCCATGCAATAACATAACAACTATGCTTAACCAAATATGAAAGGTATAGGATTAAATAGAGAAGATAAATATATAAATCACAAGTCATCCAAAGATAAGATATGAAACATACCAAACTCTGTAGACATCTCCAGAACCAAAGTGTAGTTCAACTCTCCTTTAGTCTTGATTAGATCTAAGTTAGATCTAATCTACTTCTAATTACATGGCTAATCTACTTCTAATTACATAGCTAATCTACTTCTAATTCACTAATTCCAGAGAGAGGTTATCCTTACATTGGGACACCTCTACAAATCGAAAGACTAATGATTAGAATGAGAGATTATCCTCAGGGGGTCGACCCTGGGGCTGCTTATATAGTCCTCGGTGATGAATGATGACCATTGGATCAAACCGACCTTTAACAATCGGCGTAGATACAACCTCAAGGTCGGTGGTAAACCGACATACAAAGCCGAGGGCGACATCATGTCCCCACCGGGCGGTAGGCCAAAATAGCTCGCGGCGCCGGTGGTTAACCTCCTCTCGGTCTCCCGCTTGTTCCGGTGTCTTCCGGTGTCTTCCGGTATCTTCTAGAGTGTTTTAGTCCACTTTTCGGGTTGATTTACTTCACGGCCAAGTCTTGTCATCGTTTGGGATGTTTATTCTCGAACTTTCTCCATTCTTCTCTGCATTTATCTGTTAAGTCCCTGAAAAGATATAAATCACCAAAGCTCATGGAATTATGTTAGTAATACCCCTAGTCTATGTTGATATTCATTTTATGCCCTTATTTCATATTTAGTTGACAATTAATATTATGCTATAATAGGTGTCAACAAGTTCCCCTAAGCTTACCCTTTGCTAGTCCCTAGCAAAACCAAACTTAGCATTGGATCAGGAGTTGCTACAACGCTTTCACACCTCAAAAGTACACATGCTTTCAAACAAAATTTCTCTCCAGATAAATAAACTTTTCAAATCTTCAATTTACCCATATACCTCTTACCTTTTGGAGCTTATAACTTTTTCTTCAATCATGAGCAATTGAAAGATAGAACACGATCAAGTCGAACACTATATTTCAAACTCTTTTGATCAACTGTCCTTCTGGAGTTTTTGCTGATTTTCAAAATAAAACTCAAATTTCCTTGTATGACGCTCTCAAGTCTCTCATTTGTAATATTTGTGGATCCTCACTAAGGCAACAAGGTTGTATTGCCTCTCTCTCATAATATGTGGTATTTTTGGACTAAGGCAAGTAAGACATTATGCCTTCTTCTCTCTCACCCTATATCTAAGGCTTATATGTGGAGCTCATAGGTGGGAGAAAACTACTATATCTTCTTACTAAGCATATATTGTAAGTTCAAGCAATGGATCCAAAGTAACAAATCACACTGATCAAGTGGTGCATGTGTATGGTGAAAGAATATATATATAATAGAGAATAGAGTGGATAGAATAGATGAGGAAAATCTTACTTATGCTCCTTGAGGAACTATCTCTCTTTTGAAATTTTTGTAGAGAATCTGGGCTGTAGCTTTTTCTTTCTTTATTTTAGAGAGGTGGACTCTGCTGGCCCTAGACTTTTTGTGCATTATTTCCTCTCTATAAAGATGTGGGTTCTACTCACCCTCGGACACTTGTCAATTTTTCATCTTTATTTTAGAGATGTGGGCTCTACTCGCCCTCGAACACTTGTTCATTTTTTTCATCTCTATTTTCTCTTTTTTTTTTTTTTTTTTTCTTAGGGAGGTAGGCTCTACTCGCCCGTAGGACTTTTTGTCCATTTTTCATCTCCCTTCTCTTTTTTTTTTTTTTTTTTTAAAGAATAGTCTACAACCCAAATCTCTTTTTACAATATTTATGAGAGATAAATAAATGCAATGGAGCTTTTGTAAGATATTGGCTAGCAATGAATAGGTAGGAAATATTTTTGCTTGTTCTCTCCCATAATAGGAACAGAACGTTTTTGTAGGCTAGAGTAAAGTGATAGTGATATATATATGGTGGATAAATAGAGTGGATATAGCGGAATAAAGTGGAGTGTACATGATCAGCATGATAAGTTTCTAAGGGTCAACAAAAATTGAACAAACTCAATGCAAAGCAAGCGGCCTATATATGTCAAAAGGTTTTCTTAATCTAGGGAGCATGTATATATGGCTATGATAGGAGGTTCAACACTTTGTCACACAGGAACTTATCATGTGCACTTTTAAATTTTCAAAATAAATCTCCGTAAATCTAGTATCACTAGGAGTAAGATAAATAGCAGCTCGGACTCTCATATATCATATCCGTCAATTACCTAGACCTTAGAGCAAGCAATTTGTAACCCATAGGTTTCAAGTTTAAGGTAAATTAAGCTTAAAAACTAGGTAATTGAAAAGGAATTACTACGGAGCAACTATTCATCATCTCCATGCATGAGATTTATCTTCGAGAGATTATTTTATGTTGATGGAAAAGAAAACTTCTTGTACACTCTTATTTATTTATTTATTTATTTATTTATTTATTTATTTATTTATTTATATTCACACTTTTAAAAGATCACACTCTACTAAGATCACACTCTACTAAAAACTCTTTAAACGATTTTATGAACTATACTCTTAGCAAACTAAGCAAACCAAAATATTAGCTAATAATAATAATATAAATATAGTAGTAGAGATACTTATCGTGATAATGGGGGTGCTCTCCCCAAGCTGGATTGGAGTGTCGGGTTTGTGGAAGTTGAGGTAGATAGTGACGATGAAATCGGCCTATCATATCTTTCTCCCTTTAAATCTGCTGAACTCAAATAGACAACAAAGCTAGTGGAACTTGATTAAGCATTAGTGGTTTGCCACATAGGCTTCATATATCTAAAGATTTTCAAGATGAATCATGATTATTCCAAATAGAACTTCAGCAAGATTTTTCTTCTAATTATTTTGGAGTTTTATAATTTTGTATGTATGCAAAGAACTATGATGCAAATGCAACTAGATGAATGCATAATTATTTTTGTGCCACCACGGTGAATATCCTTATGGGTTGCCATAAGATTATTCACATGGGGCTTGAGAATTTTAATGCAATACTAATACAAAAATTTAAATATGCTAAAGGAAAATGATTATGCAATGTAAGGAAATAAATATGTTAATGCAAGATGCAAAAAAAAAATAAATATGATATGTAATTTGAGATGCAATGCTAATAATTAAATATGGATAACTACCGAAGTTACCTTTCGGCGAGGGTTCAATGTTTTAAGTCCTCCGAACAAGACTTCTTACCTTGTTGTTTCCTTGAGCGAATCACCTGATCTTGACGGTTGTGCTCCATGATGGTGAAGGACAACGTCACCCATGTTCTTTTGCCTTATGAGTTGAAATGAAGCATTGATGTAGGCAATGTTTTGTTTAGTGTGCATGCTTGCAAGACATTCACTTGTTGAATTTTAGAGAGACCGATAGGCTTCTCCACCTTTTTGCTCAAAGTGTGTCCTGCTTCAAAGTCATGGTAGAGATCAAGTGCATGGGCTCTGTTGGTGGGAAAACACCAACAGAATCAAAACTTCATTCATTCTTCTCTAACCATAGGCACATCAAACAAGATAGAGTTGATTTATTATACACTTTTCTTAAACCTAACTTGGGTGACAAGATCAGAAGATTGAGCATGATTATTTGTGGTTAAAAACTTTCATCATAACAAAACAAGCTTAATGACTCTTGGAGGGTTTTCTTATCTAAACACCAAAAGCATGATTATGATTATGTTCTTTCAAAAACAAGGTAAGCAAAATTCTAGCTTATAAGATGAGGACTAAGAGATCAAGAAAGTGGTGATAGGAACAACTAAAGAAACAAAACATGCTCAGCTAATAAAGCTAAATCAAGCAAGGTTGTTATTCCAACATGTTTAGTTCTTTATTTATGAACAAGCCATAATTAAGGTAAAGCTTAATTAATGACAACTTACCTCAGATGTTACCTTATTATTGGAGTATGATGACATCGTAACATCTTGTGGTGGTCCTTCTCTTCCTTTCGAAGCTTTTCCTTCTTTGGATTCTTATGTATCTTGCTCCTCACTTGTCTCTTTTATTGCATCGTCCTTTCTTTCTTATCTTTAAATATGCTTAGACCTTTTTGCTCCTCTCATGATTTTATTCCTGTAATATTAGTTAACAACAAATACCCGAAGGAATACAAGTAATTGTAAACAAGGGTAGAACCGACATGGAGCTCAAGGTTGCTTTTATGCTAGTCAAAGTTTTGATTGGATATTTTATATGCTCACCATTATTTTCTCTCTAGTTGGAAATTTTATGATATCTTAAGTTTGATTTTTATGCATGTCATCTATTAACCATTCAAACTCAGAGAGATAAAGTAATTGTGAATAAAGGGATTGCAAACCAAAGCATGTCGGAGTGATGGAAGCTTGAGTAGAGAAAGAGTAATGTCGATGATCTTTAGAGGAGTCGACCTTCTTCCCCCATGCTTGAGCTTTCTGTCACTCGGCACTTATGAATCTTTGGACCGTCTCTAATCGTGTGTTGCAATCACCATGTCCTTAGACATTGTTCATCCTTTATTTACGCAAGGTTAGTGACAAAGAATACCCGAAGGAACTTGTCCTAGGAACATGTTACTTTTTACCATGAGCCATCATGTGCTCGATATATATATTATTTATTTTATAGAGAACATAAGACAAAGGTTGTATACAAATATGTCATTTATATTCAAATACCTGTCTTTGATGTTCTTTGGTCTGTTGTTTTATCCATCCACTTCTTTTGAGTGAGAGCTTTTCTTTTTATATCATGTTGTATGACACTCTTCATCATTGAATAGACATAGCACAGATCCTTTTTCTCGCAAAATGTTAGTGGACACATACCCGAAGGAAAATACAACATGGTTGAAGCAGGAGTTGTTGTCCAAGTTCATATGATCCAATCTATGCTAATGAAAAGGTAGTTCTTTGTTTACTCTTAGCAACAGATTTTATTTATCATGTCTTATAACCAATTTTGTTTATGGCTGCACTCTAGCATGTGGATCAAGGCAAAGGTAACTTGTAGCAAAAGACAGAGTGAATGATATTTGATACTTATAGTTCTTCCATGATGAATGAGTCGTGTCTTTTTGCACAAGGTTAGAGTTCATCATATGCCTTGCTTCATCTCGGATCTAAGTTTATCTCTTGACTTACCCGAATTGGATTTGACAGTTTTTGCAGGGGTTAGTCCAACACAATAACCAATGTCTACACAAGCAAATTTTAGTTCAATAACCCAACTAGACTCCATGTCTAATTCAATTAAGGAAGGCATTTTAACCTAAGCACCACGCTTAATTTAAAAACCTTTAGAAATACCCTATATGCCTATAGAATACTCCCAAACTAAAGCATGCTATAGCAAACAATTGTAGCATGAAAACACTATAGAGATTTATCGGATAGAGATAAAAGAGCATGATCAAGGTGATTTTTTTTTTTAGATGCAAACTACATGGATGTATGCAAAGAAATTAAACATGCAATGGATCTACTTATGAGAAAACATAGACTAAGCGGAGTGAATGCATGAGTTGATCAAGTAAAAATGCAATGCAAGAAATTAAATGATAACTACTTAGTTAATTTGTAGTCAAGATTATCTCACCTTTTAATCATATTTACCATGGTGTGCAGCTTCTATGCACGTCACTTGAGATGTATGCATTGAATTCTTGTGACGGCGACTTCTTCTTCAATCTATACATGGTTAGAATAATATACATATAAATACATACCTTGAGATAGCAGGGTTCCAATGTGTGATGAATCTTGAATGATCGGGCACCCTAGGTTCTTCAATCTTTTTCTTCTTTTCTCATGGAATCTTGTCGGAAGGTCGCAACGACATCTTTTGTCCTGTCTATTCCACAACTCAACGTAACAAGGATAATCCTACTAAAGCTAGTGATAAACTAAATTAGCAGACATCATGATCATTACTAGAATCTTTAGGCCAATTGCTTCCCTAAGCAACGGCACCAAAAAGCTTGTTGGCATTTGTTAAGTGCTAAAAGAATATGAAGGATTCTCGCAGTTTACGTAACACCTACCATTGTAGCTTTTCCCTAGGATGAGTATTCTAGAGTATCGTATCCACGGGAAGCTTTAGCTAGAGATTCTAATAAGTCATAGTCATGCATCCACTAACTTAGCAAACCACTAGACTATAGTGAGGGGGTAAATGTTAGAGGATAAGTAATATAAAACAATAAATAAACTACCTAAGATGCTAAGGAATAACTAAACTAATCAAGAGGTCAAAGAGAGTTCAAGGTTCCTATGTTCTTCTCTATTACTAAGGTTCTATGATAGCAATTACACTATTACACTTTGGAGCAGCAAGTCCGTCCCAACTCTCGAAGAAGACTGGGAAGAAAGTAGTTGGGAGAAGGTTGCCAAAAGCTCTACGAAAACACCAACCCGAACGTGGTGGATTACACAGGCCTTACAGAGCTGTCACCCCTGGGGCTACCACAACTAACCGTGGGATTGGGCGCAATCTCAGGTAACCAATAGCCTAGATACCAAGTCTATTCTATTGATTACAACTCTAGCTACCGCGAATAACTAGAGCCCTCAATACGAGCAGAGATCCCATGCAATAACATAACAACTATGCTTAACCAAATATGAAAGGTATAGGATTAAATAGAGAAGATAAATATATAAATCACAAGTCATCCAAAGATAAGATATGAAACATACCAAACTGTAGACATCTCCGTAACCAAAGTGTAGTTCAACTCTCCTTTAGTCTTGATTAGATCTAAGTTAGATCTAATCTACTTCTAATTACATGGTTAATCTACTTCTAATTACATAGCTAATCTACTTCTAATTCACTAATCCCGGAGAGAGGTTATCCTTACATTGGGACACCTCTACAACCCGAAAGACTAATGATTAGAATGAGAGATTATCCTCCAGGGGTCGACCACGGGGCCGCTTATATAGTCCTCGGTGATGAACGATGACCATTGGATCAAACCGACCTTTAACAACGGCGTAGATACAACCTCAAGGTCGGTGGTAAACCGACATACAAAGCTGAGGCTGACATCATGTCCCCACGGGCGCCGGCCAAAATGGCTCTCGCGGCCGCCGCTGGTTAACCTCCTCTCGGTCTCCCGTTTGTTCTGATATCTTCTCGGTATCTTCTAGAGTGTTTTAGTCCACTTTTCGGGTTGATTTACTTCACGGCCAAGTCTTGTCATCGTTTGGGATGTTTATTCTCGAACTTTCTCCATTCTTTCTCGCATTTATCTGTTAAGTCCCCTCGAAAAGATATAAATCACCAAAGCTCATGGAATTATGTTAGTAATACCCCTAGTCTATGTTGATATTCATTTTATGCCCTTATTTCATATTTAGTTGACAATTAATATTATGCTATAATAGGTGTCAACACTAAGCTCACAATCTCCTTTTGAACAATTAGACAATCTACTACTCTTGATCCTTGAAGAGCTAGAGCTCTCTAATCTTCAAATCTCTGGAAACACTAGTACTAATCTCTCTCTCTAATTACAATGTATCTAAACCCTGAATAATCTAAAGACTAATGAATTCTTCTCTTAGGGTTTCAAGGGGTAGCCCTGCCCCTTCTTTTATAGCCCCCTTGGATGAATCTCGGCCCTTGGATCAAACCGACTTGATTGGACGGACTAGATCAACTCCATAGGTCGGTTGTAGGAAGGTTCGAAGCCTGGACACGTGGATCCCCTGGGGGTGTCGCTGCGACACGCGTGCCGCCCGCCCCTGCCTATGGGGGTGCGCCCTCAGGCCTTCTTCGATCTTCATTCTCTCATCATTTGTACCCACGGAATTTATACCAATGCCCTTGATTTCGACCTTTTTTTTGTTTCTTAATTTCCTCTCTTTTCAGCTCTTTTTCGGGGTTTTTTGGGTTCTTCCTGCAAAACCATGTATGCACCAAAACTCGTGGAATTTATTAGTAATAATAATATTTATCTAGCATTGATCCTTAGTTGATGGTTTAAAACATATACAAAAGTGGTCAATAACTACCTTCAACAAAGGGGTGGCCATGGACAACGCCAAGGTCAAGGCCATCGATCCCGGCCGTAGCCGGCTCGTCCGGTCTCCGGGGTTTCGTCGTCTCGTTGGCTATTATCGACGGTTCATTCAAGACTATGGCGTCATCGCTGCTCCATTGACACGGTTCTTGCGCCAAGGAGGGCTTCCGGTGGTGCGAGGTCGCTACCGCGGCGTTCGCGGCCATCATGGCGCCGCGGCGCAGCGCCCCGGTACTTCACCTACCGGATTTCAGCGCCCAGTTCATTGTCGATCGCGGATGCTTCGACTTGGGGTTTGGCGCTATTCCGCACGGTGAGGGGCGGTCGTCACGTTCTTCGTTCGGCCGTTTGTGGCGCGGCATCTCAAGGCGGTGGCATACGAACGCGCAGCTTTTTTGGGCTCATCCGGGGAAGTTCGTCATTGGCGCCCTTACCTATGGGCGCGTGCCTTCGTCGTCTAGATGGAGCATTATGCCCTCAAGTTCATGCTTGACCAGCGGCTGTCCACGATTCCCCAACACCAGTCGGTAAGCAAATTGATCAACATTGATTTCAGGGTGGAGTACCGCCCCGGCAAGGGCAACATGGTGGTTGATGCGTTGTCAAGCGCGACGGCGACGCTCTCCTATTGGAGGGCCTTGGCGGGACCGCGGAGGCGTCCCTGGCAGCTCTGTCCACGTCCTCCTTCTAGCTGTTCGAGAGCCTGCGCCAGGAGCTGGACAACGATGCCTCCCTGTAGAGCCACCACAACGACGCCATCGCTGCTGGCGCGCTTGGGGCAGCTTGGACTGTCCACGATGGGCTCATTCTACATGATGGTCGGGTCTTCGAGCCGGCCACTTCTGCCTCCTTGGATGATGTCCTCCAGCTCGCACACACGGGCGTGCACGAGGGGATCCAAAAGACGCTTCAACGACTCTGTGTCCAGTTCTTCCTCAAGCATGATCGTCACGCGGTCGGCGATTTCGTCCGCTCCTCGCCTCCACGTGTCGGCCGAACAAGACCGAGACATTGCATCCGGTCGGGTTGTTGCAGCTTCTACCCGGTGCTCCACGCTTGTGTGGTTGATATCTCCCTCAACTTCATTGAGGCGCTCCCAAAGGTCCATGGTAAGAGTGTTGCTCACCATGGTTGACAGGTTCTCCAAGTACGCACATTTCATTCCGCTTGGGCACCCCTACACGGCTTCTTCAGTGGCGCGGGCCTTCTTTGAGGACATTGTGCGGCTCCACGGATTTCCGGAGTCCATCGTCGCCGACGGTGACCCGGTGTTCACGGGCACGGGTGGCGTGACCTCTTCCGCCACTCCAATGTCCAGTCAGCGGGTGAGTACGGCCTTCCATCCTCGACGGATGGCCGCCCCGAGGCGATCAACAAGACCATAGCCATGTATCTCCGGTGCCTCAACGGTGACCGCCCTCATGATTGGTTGGATTAGCTTCCTTGGGTAGAATTTTGCTACAACACGGCGTATCATTTGGTGCTCCGGACTTCTCCTTTTTAGGTGGTCTATGGGTGTGCTCCCCCGGACTTGCTGCCTTATCGTCTGGACACAACGCGCACGGATGCTGTGGACACTATGCTCGCCAGCCGGGACAAGTTCCTGGAGGAGGTGTGTGGTCACCTGTTTCAAGCCCAAGAGTATGCTCGCCATTTCTATGATGCTAAGCACCGGGCCCTGGAATTCACCGTTGAAGATTGGGTGCTCCTCAGGTATCTTTGCATCGCCACACCAAGTCATTTGGTTCCGTGGCGGCCGCAAGCTCGCCCCCGATGCCGGGCCCTTTTCTGTCTTTTGGACCGGGTAGGCGAGGTGGCCTACCGTCTTCGTCTACGAGGAGGGTGCTCGTATTCACGACATCTTCCACGTGGGCGTGTTGGAGCCGTTCCGCGGGCCACCACCTACTTTCGATCCTGTGTTGCCTCTTCGGCACGGTCGACCTTTACAGCAGACGAAACGCGTTCTCCGCTCACAGCTTCGCCGCGATGTCTAGCACATTCTCGTGGCGTGGTCTGGTATGCCGGTTTTAGAGGCCACCTGGGAACCGGTTCCTGCATTTCGTGCAGCCTACCCCTCGTTCCAGCTCGAGGATGACCTATTTTTTGAGGGGAGAGATGTTATGGTCGGTCAGACCTACAAGAGGCGCTACAGAGGTGGCTGAGCCACCGATCGTCCAAGGTCGTGAGTCCTAGAAAGATTTGGTTAGTTGAGAGTCTTAGGAGATTGGTTCAGGAGTTTGTTAGTATCTTGGTTAAGAAGTCGAGTCGTCATTGTAAACGGACTATAAGAGTCCTAGTTTGTTAATGAGAAGAACTAGCCCGGGATTGAGATTACTTATCTCTCCCGCGGGGCCGTCGCACTCTTTCTCTATCCTAATCTTCTAGCTCGCGCATCACAGCTCCGCCCACGCAAACCCGGCGAGAACCCACGATCCCTACTCGCCCCCATACTTCCCAAGCGATCCAAAGCTCGATGTCATACCACATCCTCTCGCCTTTGTATTTTTGAGAGATCGACACAACTATAGTTACTATTCATGGCAGTCGGTGACCATTTTTAGGGGCTTCTAGAGCCAGCCGCCCCTAAGCAAGCATTCTTCAAAATTAGAGGTTTGTAGGAGTAGTTTTTCAGTCGTCTTTGTAAATCGATTTGTAGGTGTGGTTAGATATTGAAACGTCTCTACAAATCATTTTCGAAATCGCGATTTCAGCAACCAAAAATACCAAAAGCTTAGCAAAAAAGTTTTAATCTCAGGAATGGAGGCCCCTACCGGTCAACCACCCACTAGCTCCAACTCGTGCCG
Organism: Hyparrhenia diplandra; assembly: GCA_015847255.1. NCBI lineage: Eukaryota > Viridiplantae > Streptophyta > Magnoliopsida > Poales > Poaceae > Hyparrhenia > Hyparrhenia diplandra. Next base: position 96,385 of record JADLZK010012937.1, read on the forward strand.
GCCTATTTTTTTTTTTTTTTTCGTAATTTTCGGAAACTTCGCAAATGCCTTCAAACTCACAACCTCCCCCTCGCACGTATCGCCCTCTACCACTACACCCCCTCATGTCTATATATAAGCCAATTTGATTCCCCATATATTATACTAAAATAATTGTATATTGATTGTTTGAAGGCCTATTATCAACTACAATGTTTCATAACATTTTGAGATCTACAACTTTCATTTAGGTAGTTTCTCCATCCGAGGTCGTTTATAAAAATTTAAACTTCAAATTTAAGAAATTTAAACATACTTTTCATGACAAAGATGATTTCAAATAAAAAACTTCATAGCTTTTTGGGACATTTTCATTTTGGTTGTTTTTCCATTGAGGTCATTTAAAAATTTTAAATTTTTGAAATGTAAATGTAGTTTTGCATGCCAAGATGATTTCAAATTTAAATGCTACCAACTATAATGTTTCATGACTTCTCAAGATCTATAAAGTTTATTTTGATCATTTTTTTCATCTGGCTAGTGATTCTAACATTGTTCAATACGTAAAATTTGTGAACAATTTTACTTTCACTTCGTCATATGAAAAAATGACCAAACCAAAAATTGTTCACCATGATCATTTATACAACTTATATGTTCATGACTTCTTCAGCCAAAATCGTTTGATGTTTCAAAATTTTTTTGAAGTTATTATTTTTTAAATTAAAATTTTGAAACGAAAAACAATAAAAGATGAAAAAAAAAAAAATAGTAATAGTAAGAACATAATTTAGAAGATTTTAGAAGAAAAACCATCGTATTTGGAGTTAGTACGAGGAAAAAAAAAAAAGACTAGTTACCAATTTTAGCCAAAGATTAAAAATAGAAATAAGTGTTCTTCAACATATACCAAAGATATAAAGTATATCTATAGAACACCTTGACAGAATCTGAAGTCCAAGCCTTCTTAGTCTTATCTCCTTCCAATCTACTACTATGTAACTAGTTTCTCTAGAAATAAGGTTGCGAGGTTTGAATGAGACAGGTATAAGTACTGTTGTCGCTGGCTGTCTACTAGATGTTGAAGGCGCAGCTGGCACAGGATGTCAGCCTTGGCTTGTCGATACTCTGCGTGCGCGGCTGCGTCAGAGCTCTCAGGACTTGGCAGTCGGTTGCGAGCACGATGAGACATTGCTCCCTTCGCCGATCCCACGGCTATCACGGTCTAGCTACGAGGATGCCTTTGGAAGTCGCCGAACCCCTCACTATTCCCCATGAGGCAAAGTTCTTTTTTTGGGCGACGCTAGCGCTCGGACGTCCAACGGGAATACGCCCCTCCTACACAAGCCCACCTCCCCGCATGGCGCCCTGCCACAAAATCACCCTCCCCATCTTCGTCGCTCGCTCATGCCAGCGCTCATTTGTGCTCGTGGCTGGCTATGGCAACGCATGCAGATGGTCAGACACTTGACACCGTGGCCAGGGGTAGTTAGAGGCTACAACAAACAAGGAAAATTTGTTAAATAAACATTGCAACATCAAAAGAACATAAAATGCAACATGAAAAAATACATGTTGCAACATCTCAAAATCCATAGTTGCAACAACTCAAATCCCCAGTTGCAACAACTCAAAATCCCCAGTTGCAACAACTCAAATCCACGGTTGCAACATCTCAAAATCCCTAGTTGCAACAACTCGAATCCACGGTTGCAACAACTTAAAAATTGACAATTCCAATATCCAGAAAATCGATAGTTGCAACAACTCAAAAATTGACTATTCGAACAACCAAAAAAGGATTGTTGCAACAACTAAAAGGATTGTTGCAACAGCCAAAAATCACATGTTGCAACACTGAAAACAACTCATCCACTTACTCGCCGCCACACGCCAGGCCGGCCCGGTGGATTCTAGAGCCGATGAGAGATTAGAGGGAGAGGGGACCTCGCGGAACCCTAAAGGGTCGCCGGAGTTTGAGGAGAAGGAAAGGATAGGAGAGGAGGAGAGGGAGAGAGGGGATGGGTCCTACCTGGCGCGGCCGCCAGCCGGATCCATGGCCGCCGGTGCCGGATCGGCGGCCCCGTCGCGGCACACCGCCACATCTCGCACGATGAGGCCGCCAACGCGGCGACCTCCGGCGCCCCGGGTTGGGCGTCGCCGCCGCGGTCCTGCCTACGCAAGCATGGGAAAAGGCCGCTACAGCCGCGCCCTCCCGCGCGTGGTGGCGGCGAGTGTGAGCAGCAGCACGCAATGGAGTTGTCGTTGTCTGCGTGTAGCGGGGAAAGAAGGGATGAATGAGGATGGGAAGGGATAAGGTTTGGGCGGAGCACACGAGGCCAACCGGTAGGTGGCGTCTGATTTTTTACTGCGATGCATGTGGCCATGCGAAAGTCCTATGGGCGGCAGAAAGCCCATTAAACGAGCGCCACGTCCAAAAGCGGTCGGACGTCTGAGTCAGAGCATTACATTTTTTCCCGGTCCAAAATCTATTTTTGAATGGCAATGCATTTTATGTTTCAGGATTTACATATTTTGGTGTAAAGACTTTTAAATGATGATTTAGAGTGAGCTCCGGAAAAACTCTTAAACTCACTCGCACCGTTGAACCCCTCACTATTCCCTATGAGGCTATCCCAAAGTTGTTTTTTACCCGGTCCAGAATCTATTTTTGAATGGCAATGCATTTTTTGTTTCAGGATTTACACATTTTTGGTCCTGATTGAATTAAGTTTGAATAACACACCTACCTATCATATGTCTGTTTACCTGTTACCAAAAAAAAAAACAATTATTGATATAATGGAGAAACAAAGGAGGACCTTTTTCTAGCAAGGTGGGACTTTGAAGAAAAAATACCATTTAATTAAATGAGAAATCATTTGCAAAAAGTAAAAAGAAGGGTGGCTTAGGTATTAGAGAATTAAGAAAAATGAATATTAGTTTGACGTGTAAATGGTTGTGAAGATTGGAGAAAGAAGAATGGCTGTGGCAAACGATTATTAAGTATAAATACATGAGAAGTAAGAATATTCATGAAGTTACTCACAAGATTAATGACTCCCCCATGTGAGCTAACCTTTTGAAATTGAAAAAGATTTATTTACAAGGGAGAGAACTGAAATGTGGTGAGGGCAATTTAACCAGATTTTGGCTAGATGCTTGGTTATATAATGATACCATTAGCAAGAGATTTCCTATTTTGTTTGAGTTGGCTAAAAACAAACATATATCTGTTTTTGAGGTCAGGAATGGTACTCAGGTCAGTTTTAGGAGATGGCTTGATGCATTTTTAAGAAATAGCTGGAACATTATTATGACTGACATGAATTGTTTTGATTTTAAAGGTCAACCAGATAATATTAGTTGGAGGTTTGGAAATATATACAAGTTTACTGTGAAATCTTTTGTATGTGTTTTTTAACCATCTCAGATTCTGGTATTTTTCACAAAATGATTTGGAAGAGTAAAATCCCAAAAAAAAAAAAAAAAATCAATATGTTCTTATGGTAGTTATCCAAAGATGCAATTTTGACAAAAGAAAATTTAGTCAAGAGAAATTGGAATGGTGATCCTTGATGTGCTTTTTGTGAGGACTTTGAAATGGTCTCCCATTTGTTCTTTACTTGCCCTTTAGCTAAAGTGTAGTTTGGTCAGTTAGTGTGCAAAGTGTATGGGAGCATCTAATATATCTCAAGATTTTGCACATTGCTGGGAATGGTGTAAAGTATGGCTACCTAATGGTTATAACATTCATGCTATTGGTATTAGTGCTATTTGGAAAGCAAGAAACCAGGCTGTTTTTGATAATAAAGTGTTAAGAATCTAATAAAAATTTTCTGTCAAGCTCATTCATATATGATATATTGGTTAGAGTTTTGCAAAAGAAGACAAGGAATTTTGGGTCTTCAGTGCAAACACAATGCTGAGAATTGCCAAGGATGTGTTGAGAGTGCAAACTGCAAGACAAATTGATCAGCTACTACTTCAAGATGCTGACAATCTAGAGCTGGATGAGGTGGACTAGATCGCAACTAAAGAACCAGGAAGATCTCGGGCGAGGGTAAAGACCTACGAGTTGATTCCTGGTGTTGATGTTGATGAAATGATCAGACGCTGTTTCTATTCCTTTCAGTGACTATTTGGAGTAGATGTCGATGATGTAGCTCGTTGGTGTTTTTTTTTTTAAAAAAAAGTTGAGACATAGTCGTTATGATATTTCAAACCGTGGTTGTTAGGTCTGCTGGTTGTTACTCTCCTGCTTATTTGCTATCTGTATCGTATACAAACTCTTTGTATTTCCGTTGTTATTAATGGAAATGGGTTACCCTGAGTGGAAAAATTTTTTTTACACATTTAGAGTGAGCTCCGGAAAAACTCTTAAACTCACTCGTGCGAGACACAACAAGGCTGGAGCAGATGGCATGCATGTGGGTTTTTTTTCAAAAAAAAATCGATATATTAATTAAGGTAAGCAGCGATACATGAACACCTATAGAAAATATGGATGAAAGAGATTACAGATCCTCAAAATGCTCGACAATGCTGGTTGTTACTCTCCTGCTTCTTTGCTATCTGTATCGTATACAAACTCTTTGTATTTCCGTTGTTATTAATGGAAATGGGTTACCCGAGTGGAAAAAAATTTTTTACACATTTAGAGTGAGCTCCGGAAAACTCTTAAACTCACTCGTGCGAGACACAACAAGGCTGGAGCAGATGGCATCCATGTGGGTTTTTTTCAAAAAAAAAAATCGATATATTAATTAAGGTAAGCAGCGATACATGAACACCTATAGAAAATATGGATGAAAGAGATTACAGATCCTCAAAATGCTCGACAATGCTGGTTGTTACTCTCCTGCTTCTTTGCTATCTGTATCGTATACAAACTCTTTGTATTTCCGTTGTTATTAATGGAAATGGGTTACTCCTGAGTGAAAAAAATATTTACACATTTAGAGTGAGCTCCGGAAAAATTCTTAAACTCACTCGTGCGAGACACAACAAGGCTGGAGCAGACGACATCCATGTGGGTTTTTTTTCAAAATAAAATCGATATATTACTTAAGGTAAGCAGCGATACATGAACACCTATAGAAAATATGGTTGAAAGAGATTACAGATCCTCAAAATGCTCGACAATGACAGCGTAAGGGCAATGAGAAGCTCGTTGGCATCTCAGTTGCTCGGGACCTACGAGACGCCGATGCGGAAAGGCCTCGCTATTTTGAGCTGAGGTATGAGTGGGCTTCCAATGACTAACGATGTTGTAGAAGCATAACATCAAAGCCATGAGTCGTCGATGGAGTCCCATGGAAGGCAACCGAGCTTTACACAGCCAAAGACACGGTGCCGCCGACGAAATAGGACCTGATGAAGCAAAACATCGAAGCAGACAAGTCGCCGATGGATTCCCGTGGAAGGCAACCTAGCTTTACACAGCCGAAGACGGTGCCGACTACGAAATAGGAACTGTATTAATTATCAAATGAAGCCAACATGCTGCATAGAAACCTACCGCCGGCTCTTCAGACCATCTGCAGCGGGTACGCTACGGGCTTCCTGGAGGAGCGCGATGGCGGAAATTTTTTCTACAGCGGAGAACGCTACGCCTCCGCTATGGTCCCGCTCGGCGCTAGCTTCCGCGAGACTGCCGGTACATAGCGTGGCCACGCTAAACCACGCACATGGCCCCATGATGCACGCACAGGAGAGAAAGGGGAGACAAAGCACCAGCAGTGGGCCTCACATATGATACTAACTAAAAAAATCTATAACTCACAAACTAAAAAACAAAATTAAAATCCGATTGCACCATTAAATTCGTTTCAATAAATTCTTCAAAACTAGATCTCACATGGATATATTTAGATAAAATTTTAAGTGGATCCTACCTGATGGTTGTTGGTATAGGAGATATAAAAAGGAGAGATGAGTGCGAAAAAAATACTGTAAAAAGGAATCTTGACGACCGAGATGTATAGAGTGAGTAAATAGGTAAACATGAAGCGCGGATAGTCAACAGAATTGGTGAAGACTTGGATGGCTCTGGTCAATCAAGCGGAGGATCCCGATCCGCATCTAAGGCGTATTTCGTCACTAGCTCTTCAACCAAACGCATGTCTACCTAGGTCAACCCCTTCCAACTGAGTTCTATCTAACCAAATAGACACCCCAAGAGAAACGGAGAGTGTGTCTTTGTTGAGACAATCATGTAAACCAAACTCAAGCAACGGCTGGTATTCCTCATTTACCAACCTTCTGCTCCTGCTCTTGTTTCACGATCCCACCGCCGCCGGCGAGCGCATCTTCCCTCGCGGCACCATGGAATTGGCGGTGGGCGCATCGGTGGCCACCATCAAGTCCCTCCTGACCAAGCTAGGAACCCTTCGCGGATGAGTACGCCCTGGTCCAGGGCGTCCGCGGCGACATCCAGTTTATCAGGGACGAGCTCGCCAGTATGCAGGCCTTCCTCAGCAATCTCAGCGACACCAAGGACGGCCGCGACGACCAGACTGAGGACTGGATGAAGCAGATCCGCGAGGTCGCCTACGACATCGAGGACTGCATCGACGACTCCACCCACAGGCTCAACCCCGACCGCCGCGGCGACGACATGTGGTCCAAGATCGTCAGGAAGCTGCACGAGCTACGGACATGGTGGCCGCGCCGCAGCATTGCTGCCAAGATTGCTGAGCTCAAGGAGCGGGCGAAGCATGTGGGTGAACGACGCGCCAGGTATGGCGTCCCTGATCCAGATCCGGCCAAGAAGAAGAGTAGCCTGGGCGGATATTTTGCCGCTGAGCATCAGGAGACAACCCGTCGGCTCGTCAGCATAGACGAGCTAGTGGGGGTGGAAAAGGAGATGGAGGATCTCGAGCGCTGGATCATCGACGACAATAAGCAGCTCGGCAAGGAGCTTGGCGTTCTATCTATCTTTCGGTTTCGGCGGCGTGGGAAAAACCGCCGCCGCCAAGGCGCTCTACCGCAAGTGCGGGGTTCACTTTTAAGTGCCAGGCAATTGTTACTGTGTCTCACGGAACTGATCATGATGAAGTCCTCAAAGACATACTGAAGCAACTCGGAGAGAGCAACGTGCCTCAGGATCAGCAAGGCCAGATACATAGCACCGCAAGCACCTCTGCCAAGAAGAAACAAGCACCCCCAGATCCAGAAAACAAGAGCTTGTTCCGAAAAGCCACGCTGTGTGCGCGCAGTCAAGGGAAGATCGCACAGGCGCCTCCATAAAAGAGCAGCTGGAGTCAAAAATCGAAAATAATAGGTACAGTACTACAACTTTACTACTCAATATAGGCATGGGTAAATATTTCATTATTCTTGCATGTTTTAGTACCTTTATATATAATATATACACTCCAGGAAGATTTTACTGTTACAGTTTCTAGATTTACTTATGTTGTAATTTTATAGTTTCTTTAAGTCAGCTAAGTTTGAGAAAGGAAAAAAAAAGGTTGTTATAGAACACCACGCATATTAGCTTGTGGCAACTAACTGAAACTAGTGTGGTATGGTGGCAAAAAAAAAAAAAAAAAAAAAAAAAAAAAAAAACTTCCCTCCTCCTGTCCCTTCTCCCACCGGCGGCCGCTCCTCCCAACCCCAGTAGCCACCCCTTCCCTCCCCACTTCTCACCCGCCGCCGGCCGGAGCTGGTCGGTGGCGCTGGCGGCATCGAGCCGCCGACGGCTTTCCTCCCGCAAGACGGCCGCGTGGAGCTCGGCGGGGGGCATCCGCCGCGGCTGTTGGTTGTGCCGGTTAGTGTCCGGGCTGGCGCGTGGGGCGGCGGCGGGTACCTTTCTCCTTTGCTCGTCCCTTCCACTTGGATTGGCGGCGGTGACGGTGTTGGCCTAGGCCGGTGGTCGGATCCGTGTGGACTTGTCCGGATATGGAGCTATGGCGATCGGATCTGGCACTCACTCTGAGGGGCTGGCGACGAATCAAATGCAATCAAATGCACTAAGATCTCTCCTAATCTCACCAAGAAATGCACAAGCAAGCAAGAGGGTGAGTGGGAGTGGTTTGCTCAACTTAGGGGGTCCCTCAAGAATCAGAATGTGCAAAAGAGAGCCCCAAGCTCCACTAGTCGTTGGGCATGAGAAATAGGCACCAGACGCCCCGCGCAGGTGCACCTGACACATCGACGCCATGTGTCTGGTGCTTAGATGAGCGCCATGTGTCCCTAGTTTGAATCTCAGCCACCAATCTCCCAACGGTCACATTGGTCGCGCTCACGAGTTAAGTGGACATCGAATGCCCAGGTGCCTCGCACTTGACGCGTTCGCTACGCCTAACGGTCGAAACGCTCACTCGGTCAGTGGGCTCCTGACGCACCCTCCGGACGCTCAGCAGTGCCCTTGTTGTTGTGTCCGGATCGGCACCAGAGACCTCCAGAACCTATTTTTCTTCATTGGACGCGTGAGGTGACCCTCCACCTGATGTGCCCGAGCGTCTGCTGCTCGAGACCAAGTCAGCCACTACGACATGGTGACGTTGACGGTGCACCTCGACTCACGCGTCCAGTGCACCACCTTCGATTGCGGTTGTCTGGCAGCACCGGACTACGCACCGACCGACACGTCAGGTGCCGCGTCTCCAACAGCATCACATTTTTCCCTTTTCACTTCACCCTTCCTTCCAAATTGCCAACCACACCAAGTGTACTCCATGCGCACGCGTGTGTTAGCATTTTTCAAGGGTTAGAAGTTAGCACACTAGATCCTAAATGCATTGACATGAATGTTAGACCTAGTGGCACTTGATTGAAGTTTCAAGTATTTCTCCTCTTAATAGTTCGGCTATCAATCCTAAATCACTCATACGATCTGTGGTGTCTTTGAGTGCAAACCAAAAATGGTCCTATGATTATACCTTTGCCATGAGCTCATTTTTGTTTTTCTCTTTCTTATTCTCCAAGTCAAAACACTTGATCATCTTTTGGATCATCTCTATGCATCCACTATGACCACCATGCTTCACCACGGCTACGATAATCTCAATCTAATTTACACTTAATCAAAAATATTAGTCCTAGGGTTTCATCAATTAGCCAAAACGAAACTAGAGATCTTTAGGCGCCCACGGTGATGGCCACGTGTTCGATGATTTACATGCCTTCCAATCTTGTCTAGCTTCAACGAACCAAGCATATTGAAATCGACCTCCACTTCGTCCATGAGCCGGATTGCCCTTGGTCATGTTCGTGTCCTTCATGTGCCGACCACATCACATCTTCACCAAAGGGCTGCCATCGTCGATCTTCGGTGAGTTCAGGTCCAACCTGAACGTTCACGGTGCTCCCGATCAGACCGCGGGGATGTGTTAGAAGTATATGTTACAACCGTGTAACGTGGATTACCCAAATTGGGACGACGATAGGACATTTCACTTTCTTTCGCAATATTTCTGATCATGACTCAACCACTAGGAAAAGGGATTGCTTACTCTCAGCCACGTTTTTCGCTTATGCTTAGTCAAGTGAGGATTCCATTCGAAGTAACGTAACAGGAGCACCATCTTCAAAACTTCTCGGGATCCGGAGTTTCTCGAGAAAAGGTCCCATCTAGTGGTGGATGTTACTTCTATAAGTCAATTCCCTAGAGATCCCTTGCCTATATATGTGTACACTTGTATCTCATATAAATCCATCGATTATTCCTGGCCATACTTACTTTCACTATTAACTAGCCTATTGCTATCTATGAATGTAAAGGTCACAAAAGCAAAGCACAAGTGAGAGAAAAAATGTGGTATGTAAAGAGCTAGAGAGAGAGGGGGCAAACTATTGGCAATAGGGTGAATTATCCTATGGTGTGAGTTGCTAAAATGAAATCCCTAGTCTACCTTGGAGCTCTGCTGAGATACCCTCCCGGTCGCCAAGTTTCTTTTGTTCATGGTGTTGGGCTGCCACTAAGGTTTCCGCCAACTAAAGGCAAGTGACAGGAATTACCAATTCTTGTCACCGCCACCCAATTTCGGTCACTTCGATGTTATGTTCACTAGGAATTTTTTCACGATGGGAGGGGATCTCCTTGTCCTAGCACACCAACTTGATGTCGCTCCACACAAAGACCAGTCGGAGTGGTTTGAGTAATACCATTGCTGACACCAGGGAAATAGCATCTCAAGCGAGAGATTGGCACCAAAAGAATGTCCTCAAGTGGCCGCTGCCAAATCTTAGTGCAGGTTGGCCCTTGCATGGGAAACACTGACATGCTGATGGATTGTTGCGGCGGCGGGTAGAGAATGCTTCAGATCCCGGAGAGCACTAGAATGAGTCTACGTCTCCGATGCAAAAACGCTGCTTCCTCCATTCCATGTTGATAATCATATTTTCTTCAGGGAAAAAATCAAATTTTACAAGTTTTGACTAACAATTATCCATATTGTATACATGTTTCTGACATAAATTTTACATCAACAGTTTCTGTATTCAAGGAGTCTCGAAGATGATGTTAATTCTTTTAGCAAATGACAACATATTGTAAAAAAGAAATGAAGAGTCAAAATATATTTTAGTTGATTTTTTCTTGATAAAAATACGATTATCATTCCAGGACAGTGGGAGTACCTTTTTGTTGGCCCGCAGTGGAAGAGCCAAAATAATTTCTAGAGGGAGAAGCGATTTCTAGAGCCACAATAATTTCTAGAGCTAAAATACGATTGTCGAAGATAATGCTCAATAAATCTCGTACTACATTGGCCCAATGCTTACATAGCAGGGTAATAGCTAATATACATAGAAATTATCTTTCACGTGGAGTGTTAGGACTGCCCTTATAAAGTTATATATACATGTGGTTTCAACAACTTTTACATGAGATCTTCTGAACATGTGGGATGTGGCTTCATCCTTTTCTCATATCCTAGCTTAGATAATTGGAACAATAATTTCTGTACCATTGATCTGTCAAGCCAAATGGCTCCATGACATATATCATTTTGGCCACCCAAGTCCCCCCTATTTTTAGTTTTGCTTTAAAGTTGTATTTTGACTCATCAGATATCCATATGGCTGGTCCCAGTTACAACCTCCATCAAGAAGCTTTTCTTCATATTCCTCATCTCTAAATATTTATTAGCTTTTGCTTTTTGTCCATTTATGTAATTATGTTGTAGCTGTTATTTAGTTATTCATGCTGCATTTTATATGCAAATAGTACTAAAGTTTTTCCCCTGACAAAAAACGTAGCAAGGTTTGCCGTACTAATTAGCAAGAAAGAGAACCGGAACAAATTGTACTAACACATATTTTTCTTTTTATGGTCTTTGATTCCTTGACAGGTATTTACTACTGATTGACGATGTATGGTCACTATCTACATGGCTGCATATCAAGGACTGCCTGCCAGAAAATAATACATGTAGCAGAGTTATAGTGACCACACGGTTTGAAGCTGTCGCGAAGGCATCACTCGGGTATCTTAAGTTCCATAAAATGCCACTTCTATCCAGTACTGACGCCCAAGATTTGTTCAAGAAAAGTTTGGAAAGCAGCAGACAGTCAGGCCTGATGAAGCTAGTGCCCGCCAGAGTTTGGGAGATGTGCGGTGGCCTGCCTTTACCCATAGTTACCATGGCAGGTCTCGTGGCATCCAAGCCATATGACAAGCAAAATGATTGGCTTCAAGTCTGCAAGGCCCTATTTCCAGAACAGCAAGTATGCCAAAAATCAGAGGAGTTCATGAGGATAATCAGTTACTGCCATACTGCTTTACCCAGTGATCTTAAGACTTGTTCTCTGTATCTATGCTTATTTCCCAAGGGCCGCAAGATTAGAAGGAAGCGATTGATCAGGCGATGGATAGCCGAAGGTTTTGTCAGTGAGAAGGAGGGGATGAGCATGGAGGACATCGCAGAGGTATTCTTCAACCAGCTCATTGATAGGAAGATAATACGGCCTGTAGAGAATAGCAGTGATGGGAAGGTAAAGAGATATCAAGTCCATGACATGGTCATCGAGTACATCATCTCCAAGGCAGGTGAAGAGAATTTTGCCACTGTGGTCGGCAGCCAGTGGTCCACGCCAACACAAAGCTACAAGGTCCGCAGACTGGCGCTGCACAGCACTGACGCCAAGCGCGCAAAGGAAGCCGATCGCATGAACTTGTCCCATGTTCGATCATTGACGGTGTTTGGGACCCTGGATCAGCTGAAACTTAAGTCATTCAAGGCTGGAATTGTGCAGGTACTAGACCTCGAAGGCTGCGAGGGTTTTAAGGAGAATCGTTTCAGTGTCTCAGACATATGTAAAATGACCCTACTCAAGTACCTCAGCCTCCGAGGAACGGATGTCAGCAAATTACCCTCCAACATTTGGGGATCTCAAGTACTTGGAGACCCTGGATGTAAGGGAGACCAAGGTCTGCGTGCTGCCTCCATCTGTAGGTCAGCTAGAACGAATCAGAAACATACTTGGCGGAAACAAGGGGAAAAGGCCTGGAGACAAGGGAACAAGGACGGCCCTGAAGGTTCCCAAAGAGATCAAGGAGTAGCAAAGACCCTGCACGTGTTGTCAGGGATCGAGTTTGCTGAGGTATCAAATATTGCATCTGAACTTAATCATTTTACCGCACTCAGGAAACTGGCTATTTATAGGCTCCCAATTAGTGAACAGAATATGGCCCCCAAAAATCTCTTTCAAAAGAAATATGGCCCCCAATGAAAAGAGTGGCATGTTGAAGGAATTTTTCTCCTCCATCCAGTACCTCGGCGGCTATTATCTCCAAAGTCTTGTCATCGATGTCGAGTCATCTGATGTCCTTCACCAGCTGTGCACCATGGCATCACCTCCAATATATCTGACATCTCTTGAGCTATCTGGCAGGTTGGACAAAATTCCAGAATGGTTACCAAGACTCAGCAAGCTTGTTAAATTAAGCCTTTCAGCGACAGCTCTGCGTGCAGATACTCTGAAGGACCTTAGCAAGTTGGGGACATTATTTTCCCTCACCTTTTCAGTCTGTGGAGCAAAACTTGATCCTGATATAGCAGCCATTCTTGAGAAGAACAAGTCCGATTGCAAGGGTGAGATCTTTGTGCCATCTGGAGGGTTTGGTTCGCTACAGATGTTTCGCATCTTCATGCCGCATCTGCCATCGCTTAACTTTTCACAAGGAGCAATGTCGGCATTGAAAAGGCTTGAACTGCGTTTTGAAAGGTTGGAAGGTCTTCATGGCATGGACAAACTTGGAAAGCTCAACGATGTGATCATGACCGTTGATGGCAAAGCAGGAGGGCCTACAAAGTTCATAATAGAAGAACTGAAAAGATCCAAAGGTAAATATGTCCTAAATGTTCACGAATAGTATGATCGATTGAAATGCCAACATGCAATGGCGTTTTATCGTTCATTCAAAATAATTCGACCTCAACAGTGTCATCATACAGTGAAGGTGCTGTTCCTGTGTCATTTCTCTTAAAGCAAAATCACGGCCAACTGTACGTTTTGTGTAACTTTTATTTTCAATGCATGCTTTCCAATTTGTTAAACGATGTTGTAATAATTGTGTGTGGAATGAGACCTCACTTGATTTGTTTAAGTATGTAACAATGCATTGGCATCAATGTACATTGTCACATGAAGTGCTGTGAGTTGATGTCTGTAATATCGTACTAGGAGATTGAGAGAACTTTGAATTATTATTTGGAAACTTTTGTCTCTCTTTAATTAATGTAAAGACTAAAGAGACAACTCTCTTGTGCTTTCGAGAAACAAATTAGCTCAGATGGTGAATTGCATCGTATGTGTACGTGAAACATTTCCCTGTGATACAAATCTGATTCTGATGCTGCCATTGCATATGCAGAATTTCTGGTTGAGATCGCTCTGGAGATCTGAGCTGTGACTGATCATATAAGGAATAGGCTGGGGCAAGATTGTAAAATATTTGCTTCTATCATACAATCATTGTCAAACCCTTAGCTATATGCATTATTTTGATGCAGAGCTGAGATATTAGAGGATGTTTCGTTGTTGGTGCTACTTTGCGAGCCACAATGATGGCGGCCACAGTAGGGTGTGGCGGTGGCGGTCAAAAACCTCGCCTCACTCGCCACAGCCTCGCCACAATCATTATCCGCTACACGACGGACTCAAACGACCACTACGTCAAAAGTTTACTGTAAGAGCCAGGTCGGTTTAGTTATAGGAGGCGTCTTAATCTTGAGCCGCCTCTAAAATTACTTTTGCCATGCGACACGAAACGACCGCCCTTGCTGATTAATCGGTAAGAGCGGTTGTTGTTTCCAGCCGGCCCCATCTGTTTACACATCAAGTAGGGGACGGCTGGATTTCCACCCGCTCTTGCTATTTAATCGGTAAGAGCATTTGGAAAAAAACAGCCGCTCTTGCTAAGTAATCAAGCTGGGCTCTCGCGCCTGATTGGGCTCGGGCCCAATGTTATTAGTGTGGGCGGATTGTTTTGGAAAGGCCTCGGTTCTTGTTTGTTCCCCTTTCGTTTTTTTTTTTTTTTTAGAACGCCATCTTCTTCCCAGAGAGTGAGCACGGGCGACGACGAGAAGAAAACGGCCTTGCCGCTGGCCGGCCATGAGAAGATAGAATAAGCAGCAGGTGGAGATTCCAAGCCCGGTGTCCTAGTTAATTCGCCCCTTTCTACCTCCTCGAGCCACTCTCCCACTTTCATGGCACCACCACCCCCGCCGGCCACCGACACATAAAGAAAGACTCAGGCGCCTCGATCTCCTCCCAAAAAATTGCTCAAAGGCAGGTTATTTCAAGCTCCAAATTAAAGTTTGCATGGTTGATTAGTGACTAAATTAGCTAGAGCTTTGTATTTCTCTCTCTTCCGATGCCATGGTGCTTGAGCTTGTATGGAGCTAATTAGACCCTAGTTTTGAAGTTATTAGCGTGGATTAGCTAGAGAAATGAGCTCACAACATTTATTTAGTGGCTCTTGCTTTATTTAAGTGGAGAATCCCAATGCTAGAAGCTACCTCTCTGACTGAATCCCAATCCACCCATTTTGGTGGAATTCTATTGAATCTGAGGCACAAGGCATGTCAACTATTCTTTTGTTTTGATGGTACTATGAATCTGAGCCATAAGGCATGGGCATTGATGTTCTATTTTGATGCTACTATGAATCGGACGCAATCATGCTACTATGAATCTGAGCCATATGATGCTACTATGAATCTGAGCCATATGATGTTTTTGATGCAACTATTTTGGCGCTTATTTGTTTCTTCGATGATTAAATTTATGCGGCGACCACTGGATTCTTGTAGTGATCGATGTTAGCCTCGAGCATGGCATATGTTTATGACCAATGGATCTTTCGCCGGCGTTGTACATGGACTTCATATCGATTTGCAAGAAGTAAACATATCGACTTGCATCCTCATTACCTTATATACATTTGTATGTATAATTATAAACTTTGCTTCTTTTGCTAAAACCATTTGAACATGGCATTCAGTTTGTATGTCCAAAATTGTAATGGAAGAGATCATCCAGTAAGAAAAGAGCAGTTGGTTGTCAAAACTCTATGTCCGGTATGTGTAACTTACAAACTGTACACTTCATTTCGTGGGTTTGGCAATAGCATTACTTAATATTTCTATATGCGAAACAGTTTGATTTAAAGCAGCAGCCTGGGAGTACACATTGTGGATATTACCTATGTTGTATGATTGGACACCTCATTCTGGTTAGTTTAATTCTTTTTTCCCTGGTACTATGAAAGCTTAGCGCTTATGTTATGAAATCCTAACTTAAACTTTCTCTTGTAGAGGAAAGGAGATTTGGAAAAGAGAAGGGATGTATACAAGGATGATGACCTATTGGAGCTCGTTGGCGACCTTTGCAGCTTCATCATTGATGAGATTATTTCAAGTGAAGGCAAATACCATGATGCAAACTCCGAATTAGGTAGTAATCCTGAGTACGAACTCCTTCGTAACCCTCACAAGCTAGCTCTAGGCATGTGATGAATTATGGCTACTTTGTGAAATTGGACTTTTGAAATATGGCCTGTAATGATGGTTTCAAACTGTGATGAATTATGGCTATGTAGACTTTGTGAAATATGGCCTGTATTTATGGCTCATGATTTAAATTTGAGCATATTGTACACGTTTTGTGTACAAAAAGATATATATGTCTGCGGGTCGATTTTGCATATGAATTTTTTTTTTACCGTAAGCACAACTATAAGGGCGGGCCGAACGCCAGCTCCCTTTACGTATTATATTGTATAAGGGTGGCTGGTTCTGCGGCCTGCCCTACAGATAGTTTCTTTAACGGCGGCTTGAACTCAAAGACCGCTGGAAAAAAATTTATAAGGGCGGTAAAACAAAAACCCTTTACGTAAAAACCATCTATAAGAACGGCTTGGAAATGCCGCCCAAAAATAGTGGACGCTTGTAAAGGCGGATCTCCAGCCCCCTTACAAAGTGACATTCATTGTAAGAGCCTATCTCGAAGAGCGGGCTTTAAACCGCCCTTACAAAAGACCCGTAGTCCGCCCTTATAGAAACGCAAGTGACGTAGGGGGACAAGGTGTGGCTGCCAAACATAAAAATCTGAACCAAGCAACTACCAAATGCGTGCGGCGTGCGGAAGCCTAGGCAGGCGGACTGTGGCGTTGATTCAAACAGCCCCTTAATATTATATTTTTAAAAAAAAAAAAAAAGTCATTGCCAAACCATTCACAGCAG
>JADLZK010012938.1:0-21574 GCA_015847255.1 Hyparrhenia diplandra
GGGTAGGTGGAAACAATATGATACCGTGGTACTCGTCAGCGAAGAGCTCTTCGAGCGAGGCTTCGTGGGTTGCCAACAGCTACCTCGAGCTCGCGGCGGCCTTGGATGCCGAGAACGGTCGTCGCATTACATGGCGGTCGGGGCATGGGCGGTGGTCGCGCGTCGCCCTCGCCCTTGACCGTAGTTGGAAGCCATCCCTTCAGTATGGGGTGCCCATGTCGCCGACGATGGCGTACGGTAGTGCGCGCCCCTTGGCCATGATGGCGGAGTTGTCGGAGCAGACAGGATACGTACCATCGAGCTCCTGTCGAGCTCTTTGTTGCCAGCTCCCTCTCTTGAGCTCTTGACGCCTTGATGCTGCTGTTAATTATCAGACGCAAAAGGCTAATCCCGTGGCGAGTGGCGGTAAAGGGTCGCATCGACCCCCACCCTGGTTGGAATGGGTCCCGTCGGCGTGGGGGTGTCCATGCCGTGGATGAGGTATGCGCCGTCGCCGCTCGTACCTGCGCGTCCGTGGACGAGACCGCTTGTTAGGTCATCGTGGCATGGGCGGGCGACAGACGGGCCGTCTTTCCGCCACCGTGCCTCCAAGATGGCCTCGTGTGTCGTGGAGTGGTTGGCCAACTCCCGGTAGCCCCCTCCGCGTGACGCCGTGGGGGACGAGCTCAGAGACGGCCGTTTGTTGAGCGGTCGCTCCGAGCTCGAGCTTCGTTTTAACGGAGAGGTCGCGCCCTGAGAGCTCTAGCGCGACAAACTTGAAGGGCCGTCGGCAGGACCTCGAGCGAGCGGAAAGAGGTCTCGCTTCGAGAGCTCGAGTACGCATTCGAAAAAAGGTCGAGACGGAGACCTCGAGCGAGGCGAAAGAGGTCTCCGCTGTGAAAGAGCCTCAGGCGCCCGGCAGAACCCGCCCGCCGCCGAGGCGACCATGGGTGGAGGAGAGGTCCTTGGTTAGAATCACCCGAGACATGATGTCGAGGGTCTTGATTGACGGATTGGGGTCATCCAAAATATTGATCCCCCACAAAGAGCCCCCGAGCGTTTGGGAGAGAGAGGAGGTCTCTCTCAAATGCCCCGCTTGGCGCCACTTGGAGCGGGGGTTGAGAGTCATGTTCGGTCGTGGTGCGCGCGAAGCGCACCCAAGGGTGTGTTTCGAGGCCCGGAGAGCCGTGAGCTCGCGAGGCTTTCTTAGTGTTGTGGTGAGCCCTTCGACTGTTGTCTTGAGGTCGATCCCCGAGTTCGCCTTTCTTCGCCCGACGGCCGGCCGATCGACCTCGAGGTATGGGTGCTCGGCACCCAGGTGCCGAGTCCCCGAGCCATCGGGTGAGCCCGCCTCCCTTAGTGGATTTTCCAATGAGCCGGCTCCGTGGTCGTTGCGGCGCCCGTGACGGCCCTTGGGAACCGTAAACGCCGTCTGCCCGCTTTGTTTTTATCGGTGGTTAATGCGGGCGCGTGCTCCCCGCGATTGGTCACGCAAGCATTACGAAGTCGCCGTCATTCGCGGCGGTTCCTCGCCCGAATCGCATCGCGGGGTGGAGATCGTGGGGGGAAGCGCGCGGGCTCCCCGCGTGGGGGAGGTGAACCGTCGGCCCCGGGGCTAACAAGCAAGGGCTCTGTGGAGGGTGGTGGCATTCGCCTTCTTCCCCCGCACCTTCTCCTCCCCTGAGCCACCTTCGCCGACCGGATGGAGGGTCAAGGGATCTTCAGGCGCGGGAGGCCCGGAGGAGGAAGCCGACGCCAGGAGGGGGATTACCTCCCGGCGCAACATGCCGGCTGGCTGATCCCCCGCTCCGCCCGGGGCCATGCCTCCGCGCCGCCGGCGCCGCCCGCCCTCCGCCCCCGGGGGAGGCGGTGATCCGCCGGCCCGGGCCACCCGGCCGCGCCATGGTCGTGAGATGTGAGGCGGCGCTTACCGACACCTTGGAGCAGAGCTCGCGAGCGCGGCGCATTCAAGGCGAGAATCGCCGACCGCCCGCAGTGAGCCGCCTCCCCTTCCTGTTTGGTCTTTTGAGTTGATGTCCGCCGCCGATCCTCCATAATTCCGCCGCAGCTACCCGGGAAGAGGCGGATCGCCACGGAGCGGCTCCCGCAGTAGTTGCCGCCGCGCGCACGCCGCGGAGCGGTGACGCTTGGGCGATGGCGCTGCCGGCGATCGCGCCGACCGCGGGGATCCGTGGTTTTGCGGATGGAGACTCCGTGGCGAGCCTTGGTGCCGACGCCGAGGAGTTCGAGGTCACCGCGGAGGCGGTGGTGGCCAACATCGACGCCGACGCCGCCTGGCAAGAGTAGCCCGCCGAGTCCGCAGGCGGCGGCGGCTTCCTGGTCCCGGGCGAGGTCGTCGCCAAGCTCAAGCTCGACAAGGACCGCAAGGGCGCAGAAGGTGAACGGCTCCACCGCCAACGTGGGCATCCACCCCTCCAAGGTCATCGCCACCAAGCCGGAGCTCGACAAAGGACCGCAAGACGCTCGACCGCGGACTTTGCGCTCGGTGAGGCCGAGGACGTCGCCGCCGTGGGAGCCGCTGTAGATAGGACCTCTTCCTCGTATCCTTCGCTTTTGTAGTTTCCTCATCGGGTTCATGCACTCGTGCCTATGTATGCTTTTATGAACAATGAAAGCGTAAGGGTTAGGGTACCAATTTTGTCCTGTATGGCCGAGGTCCCGACCGTAGTTAGTCGCGAGGTCTCGAGCTCGTCTGGGCGAGGCGTTCGCCCGAGGTTGTGACGGGAAGCGGGACAATCTTGTCGATAGTGTTCCCTGAGTCCGTAACACCCTATGACGGAGGGGCCCGGGCTTAGTTCGTCGCCTTTCGCCGTTCGACCAGAGAGAGTAGCCCCTGTCTCTCCCTTTGCTTGGGTTTCGTCCCGGTGACGCTGGTGATCCCCAGTGTGCTCTCAGCCAACTCCGAGGTGTAGTCCCCGAGGCTCCCTTGGGGACGAGAGGTCCGCGTGGGGGCTTTTATAGGCTATCGTGGTGTTCGCTTCCCGCTTATAGCACGAGGCCGTAAAAAGGGGGTGTGAGCTCGGACTTGGTTTTACCTCGTTGGCAAAAACCGAGTGCTCGGTGAGTTGATAGCGGTGGTCCGGGGGAGGTCAAGCTCGAGCTCGCTCGATGTGGTCGGTGGTGGACCGAACCTCATATTCCAAAGGCGCGACTTTTACGATTTCCGGCTCGCTCGAAGAGCCCGTGACTGCGGTCCTCCTCGCTCGCGGAGGATAACCCTAAGTCGCCTTTTGTTTCCCTTTGGCGACCCGAACACTTTTCTTTAGGCGAAAGCCCCGAGTTCGCTGGAGTTTCGGGCAAGAGCCGCCGGTGTCGCTTGCCTTAGCTCCCTCACTCGTGGTGTTCCCGGGCGATCGCCGAGCCCTTTGCCGGGCCGGCCTTAGAACCCTAGGATGGCGAGCTCGTGGTCAAAGCTCTATCGTCGAGCTCGAAGATTTTCGGCCGGTCGAGCCTTGGGCGTCCGCCCCTTGATAAAAGAGCGTTGGGATTTTTACCGTTGGAATTTTTCTCCCGCTGGTCGGGAGTTATCCCATTAATGCCGCGTCGGACTTCCGCCCGATGGCGACCGTGGGTTGTTGTGGCGATAGCCGCGGCGCGTGGACGCGACGCGCGTGGGCCCCACCCCGGCGGTTCCTTCTCGCGCATCCGTCACACTGGCCTTATAAATAGGCGGAGATCGGGGCGGATTCACCTTTCTTCCCCTTCCTTCTACGAGAAAAGCCAAAGAAGCGGAGAGAGAAAAAAGAAAGAGTAAAAAGAGAGAGAGGACATACTTCTTTGCTCGGGATCTACTTCTCCGCCTCCCCTCGTTCCATGATGATCCGCCCGCGAGCCCAAGATGGGGGACATGGCATCGCTTCACGGCGACCAAGCAAAGCGGCCTGAGCTCGCGCGCCTCGCCGCCGGCTCCCGCACCCGGCGACGGAGGCCGAAGAGTGGATCCTCCCGCCGCCGTCGCACGTTCCCGATCCGCCGGCGGGTGCGTGGTGTCGATCCTCGTGGCCTTCCACGAAGCGGCCTCGGCGTCCCCGCCGACGATTTCCTTCCGCCTCGAGCCCGCTGACTGGGCTGGGGCGTCAAGACTCCGACGCCGAACAAGATCCCCATCTGTTTTCGGCGTTCACGATGTCGTGCGAGGGATGGTGGGGGATTCCCCCAAACGGGGAGCTCTTCCCAAGACACCGTCCTATGCCAAGATCCAGGCTTGAAGGGCGGCGACGGAGGTCCCGGAGGTGCGGCTCCCGATTGCTCGGGCGCCACGATCCGCTTGCGCCGGTGGGAAGGTCCCGAGTTCTTTCCCAAGGGCGACTTCGACAAGAAACCCCGGGTGGAGGGAGGAGGGTTCTACTCTTAAGAACGACCTCACCATCCTCCGGAAACAATCAAAGACGCTGGACCTTATAAGCGTACCGCGGGCGTGAGGGTCCGCGACGATCACGTCCGGGAGGTGGAGGCCGTGGCGTTGAAGACGGCGGCGCCCGCGACGCCGGCTTGACAAAGAACCATATCATCGAGGCCCGGCTCAAGGAAAGGCTGGGTGCCGCTCCAACGACGATGTCCGTCTCGGGAGATGGAGCCGAGCTCAAGGCCTCGTGGGGACGGCGAACGCCGGTCCCCGCGCCAGACCGTCGAACGTGGAATGGTGGATAACCTGGCCGACGCAGACGGGTGCGAGGGCCCCCGAGCCCCCAAGCTCTCTCCCCGACGCCGATACGCGCGCCGGGTAAGAGCTCGCACTTTGTTTGTTCGAGGTCGCCCACTTATCGCTTGGAGTTCCGTGAGGATGAGCTTGTGTTTTTGGGTGTGTTGGCGGCGAAGTCATTTGCCCAAGGCCCTCCCTCCCCGGGAGAGGGGCGACGCCGGAGAGAGGCCGACCGAGCCCCGAGAAAGCAAAGCCCCTCTCGCGAGCGGCAGCGCTGGGAGGAGGAAGGCGGCACCGAGCAGCGTGTCCCCCTCGCCGTCCGCGAGGCCCCGTGGGAGGAGACGGACCTCAATGGGGCTCCCCGAGCTTGATGCCAAGGCGACGCCGCTGGTCGGAGGAGGAGTCGCGCCAGCCTCGCACACGCCGGCCCGCGCGCACTCGAGGGCGGGTTCCTCGGCGGTCGACTGGGTCCGGGTGCCCGAGCCACCGCCGAAGAGGCGTATATCGACGCTGAGTTCTCTTCCCTTTACTTGGCCGTGCACGGCTCGGGCGCGCGGGTCTTAGTTGTCATCGCAGGCGGCCCGTGTACTCCGACGGCGCCTCGGACGAGTGAGGAGACTCCTGGCCGACGCTGAAGCTCGGGTCTGGGCGATGGAGAGCTTCGACATGCTCGTGAACGACGAGCTCACTCTCCGCGAGTTCGAAAGTGTAGGGTCGGGCGAAGCCGGCCGCCGCCGCGACGAGCTCGGCGGTGGGGATACCGGCCCTGGCGACGGGCGCGACGGGCGGCGGCAACGGTGGGCGCGACCACGGGTCCCAGATGATGGCGCCGGGTCCCGCCTCATGGGCCGGGCATTGCCGACCGCTCTCATTGCCGATGTCGAGCTCCTCCCCTCCCGGCCCCGATCGCAACAACCGTGGGCGCGAGTCGCGCCGAAGGTGGCCCCGGACTTGATCGTGAGATCAGCCGACGGCCCGCAATGAGGGGCCGCCCCGAGATCCCGTGGCGGCTGAGGGGGGGCGGCGAGGTCCGAGGATATTCCGGGCCATGGGCGAGGCTGTCGGAGAAGACCGGAATGAGTCGGTGGCTCATGCACGAATCGAGGAGGCTGCCACCGAAATCCTCGTTATTGACATCTCCCTCCGACGGCGAAGAGACGGGCGGAGGCGACCCGGCCGCGCAGCCGGCGTGAGGGCCCATCTGGCTAGCCCCGAAGACGACGCCGGGGGTCCCCGGAAGGATCTCGCGGGGCCGGCCGGCGAGCGCCCAAATGGGGAAATGACATCGTTCTCCCGCCGACCTCGGCGACGCCGCCGCGTCCGCGCCCACCGAGGACCCGGTGGCTGCTCCGACTTGTGCGTGTTCGAGATCGCCATGGCCTCAGCGCGTCTCCTTTTTCTTTGTGCTTCCCAAGTCGCCATGTGCTTGTGCTCTTCGGGCGTGCAGGATTCCATCCGAGAACACAACCACCGACACGCCATCGAGGGTCGGGGCTTGGCCGGAAGCTCATTGAGCCGCATAAGGACACATGAGTGAAGAGCTCGGGCGCCGCAGCAGCTCAAGATCACTTTTTGCGCGCTGCACGGAGGACGCCGTGGACTCGTCCCCGACGCGGAAGGCCGGGCCTTCGGCAAGAAGAAGGAGCCAAGCCGCCGGCACAGAGGCGGCCCGGCAAGAGGAGCGGCTTGAGCCTCGCCCACCAGCAAAGCAGCTGCAAGAAAATGCAGAGAGAGCTCGACACCCTCCACCGCCCGGCCGAGGACAAGGAGCTCGCGCCTCGGCGGCCGAACGCAGGGCGGAGGCCCTTCATAAGGAGAAGACGAGATCACGCAGTGCCTCCTCGCCGCGGAGGCCGAGCTTGCGTGGTGAGGTCACCGCCCTCGCCTTGGCGCTTTTTGTTTTTCTCAAAAGATTTGGGGCTGATTGTCCTCGCCGGGGGGCTCAGCCGTATGATCGCGAGGTCGCCGAAATGTGGTGCCGCCGCACGCGACGATCGCGGAGAGGGACCGCTCAACGAGGAGAACTGCATTTCTTCGGCACAACGAGCAGGAGCTCCATAGTGAGTGTGGAGTGTTACGCCCGATCCTCGCCCCGTATCGAGTCGTGGTGACTTCCGTTATTGAACCGTCTTCTTGTCTTGCAGGGGAGAAGGAGAAGTCCCCGAAGGCGGCGGGGACGCCATGGGACATGGAGCGGAATCTTGCCTCCGCCGAGGCCACCCCGAGCATGCCCCAGCTCATGGCCCAAGGGGAAGGAGACGGACTTGAAGCCGCAAGAACGTCGAGCTCAGACGCTTAAGGAGGAGCTTGAGCGCCTCTTCGCTTGTGCCTCTAATGCCACGGAGGAGGCGGCGAGCCTGAAGCGGGCGCCGAGGATCCGCCATCATGGCCGAGGATGTGTGCGACGTCCCCTGTTGAGGAGATGGCGGACCCGGGCGAGCGAATCTCAGAGTGCCGTATAAGGTGGCAGGACGCCGGCCGGGTGGTCCACAAGGCCGTCCGCGTTATCTTCGGCCACTATCCAAAATGGACGTCGAGGCGGTGAAGGTTGGGGATGGGGGCCGTATCGACGACGCCAAACCGGCGTAAGATCACCGCCGGCCGAGCTCGACCGTGGAGTTGTCCGCCGAGCTCTATAAGCTTGCCACTTTAGAGAGGTGGGAGTCCCGGGACTCATCACGGAGGAGCCGAGCAACCTGAGCCGGAGGCCGCGACGGCACTCGTCGCTGGGGGCGATGGACGAGGACCCTCCTTCTCGCAGTAAAAACTAGGAGCTCTGGGCCAAGCCCCTTTTTGCGCTTAGTTTCTAAGTCCTCGTAGTTGAGGTATTATTGTTAAGGATTTAAAGGGACTCGTGTTCGAATGAAGATCACTCGTGTTCCTTTTCCTATCCTCGGTCCTTGTTCCAACTTTTTACGAGTTCGTATTTCGGAAGTCGGATGGCGGGCCGCCGTTAGTCCGCTGGGCGCAGGAGATCGTTAGCGGCCGCGCCATGCCTTTTGTTGACGAACTCGTGACTTAGTTGTTTTTAAGACGTTAAGGAAAAGGAGCACGGTCTCGTGAGCGAGAGCTCGTTGTTGTGATTTTTGTGAAGAATTTGCTAAAAATTGGTGTAGTAAACCGATGGGGTGTGCGCCCCATTCCTTTAGCCCCCGAGCAAGGGCGGGCCTTTTGTCGATGAAGGCCCGTCATTGCTCGCAGCTTAAGACGTGAATTCGAGATGCTTGCACAGATCTTTGCATCGAACTGGTGTCTCATCAATTTTTACAGTTATGATATTTCAAAATACATCTTAAGGGTAGAAGCGACGTAGCTGCTCGATGTTCCATGCGTTGGTGAGGATTCGCCCCCGATGGTCCTTGAGCTTGTGCGTGCCGGCCTCAACACTTGGTCGATGATAGGGACCCTCCCATGGCGAGAGCTTGTGCGTCCCTCGGGCTTTGACTCGTCGTGAGGACGATCGCCGACATCAAGGCTCGTCCCTTGACGTGTCGCTCGTGGTAGCGCCGCATGGATTGTAGGTACTTGGCGGAGTGGATGAGCGCGCGATGTCACGAGCTTCGCCGAGCCGGTCCATGGCGTCTTCGAAAGCAGCGCCAGTTATTGTGCTCGTCGAAGGTCCGAGCTCGAAGGTGAGCCGACTCGAGCTCGGCAGAGGAAGAACCGCCGGACCAAGACGCAGGAAGAACGGGTTCGTCCGTGGCCCCTTGGTGTGGTACGAAGACTCCACACGACCGCGGGAGCTCGACTAGCCATCGGTGGCGATTTCTCCAGCCTCAAGATGCGGACTTCACGCCCAGATCATGCCATTAGCTCGCTCTACCGCCCGTTGGTCCGCAGGGTGGCCGGCCGGCGCCGTGGTCGACGCTGGATGCCGCGGATCGCCGCACTGGGAGTTGATGAAGACTTCCCCACGGTTGGTGCCGCTTGTCGGTGATGATCGAGTTCGACTCCGGCCGTGGATAATGCCGGTGAAGAACTTGACGGGTCTCCTCGGCCGGCATCGCGCGATGGGCATGACTTCGATCCATTTGGAGAACTTGTCGATAGCGACGAGGAGATGCGTGTATCCTCCGGCCGTCCCTGAACGGTCCTACCATGTCAAGACCCCGCATCGCGAACGGCCGTGAGCGGAATCGCTTGGAGGGCTTGGGCCGGGAGGTGTGTTCGCTATTAAAAACTCGCGGCAGCTCGCGAACGCCGGACGACCGAGTGGCGCCGGCGACGATCGGCGCCAGAAAACCTTGACGGAAAGCTTTCCGACGCAGAGCCCGCGGTGCCGCGTGATGGCCGTGACGCCCCCGCGGATTTCTTTTGACAGCTCCTCGACCATCTTCGACGGTGATGCAACAGTAGGATGCCGCTTGCCCCGCGTCCAGAGAGCTCTTCCCCACGAGCAAAAGCCTTAGCCCTCGGGCTAGCCGTCGTGACTCCCTCATGCCCCGGTTTCGCCTTACTTCCGACCATCGTAGCAACAGGACACGCCAGTCTGGCTTCAGGGTGGCTGAAGTCGACCAGCCGAAATGTCTGGTAGTAGTCCCCCGAGGCTGATCGTAATGCTCGTCGCCAAAAGCAGCCCTTGTATCGGAGAGTTCGACCCCTTCGCGGACGTCGGTGTCCATGGGGTCTCGCTTGGGGGGCTTGAGTCGACCTTCGAAGCTGGCTCCTCCCGAGCCGTGATCAGAAGGCTTGTGTTGTTCGTGCATGAAGACTCCGGGGAACCGGCAAGCGGTCCGACGCGAGCTTAGGCGAGGGCGTCGGCGTCGTTGTTGAGGTTGCGGTGGACGTGGTTGACCTCCGGCCCGTGGAAATGTTCCCCAAGTTCTCGGACCTTCTCGTGGTATGCGACCATCTTCGGGTTGACGCATCGACCTCTTCATGACTTGGTTTTTGACGAGCTCGAGTCTCCCCGGACCTCGAGGTGCCGGATGCCGAGCTCGTGCGCATTGTAGCCCGTTTACCAACGCTTCAGATTCGCCACGTTGTTGGACGGGGAAGTGCAGGCGTATGGAGTATTTCATGCACACCTTCTTGGAGAGGTGAAGACGAGGCCGACGCCGGCCACACTTCTTTACCGATCCGTCGAAGTGTAGGGTCCAAGACTCGATGTCGTCGGGCCTAGGTGGTCGCTCGACCTCGGGTCCATTCGGCAATGAAGTCCTGCGAGCCCGAGACTTGATGGCGTCTCCGGGCGCCGCACGTGATTTCGGCTCCCATGAGCTCGACCGCCCACTTGGCCGTGCGTCCCGTGACCTCGGGCTGCGGATGACCTCCCGAGGATACTTCGAGACGACGGTCACCGGGTGGGAGTCGCAAGTAATGTCCGAGCTTGCGTCGGGTGATGAGCAGCTCAGATACCAGCTTCGTCAGGCGGAGTAGCGAGTTTTGGTGTCGGTGAGGACCTCATCGACGGCATTATCGGACGCTGTACCTTGAGTGCGTGCCCTTCCTCCTCTCTCTCGACGACGAAGCGCGGTGCTCACCACCTTCGAGGTGGCCGAGATGTAGAGAAGGATTGGCTCATTAGTCGCAGGAGCAACGAGCACAAAGGGGGCCGGGCAAGGAGTTGTTTCAGTGGAGTCGAGGGCTTTGCGGGCCTCGTCGGTCCAGAGAAGCGCCCGGTTTTCAAGAGCTTGTAGAGAGGAGGCTTCGCTCCCCGAGCCGGGCTATGAAACGACTCAGCGCCGCGAGGGCAGCCGTGAGCCAGACGCATTTGACGTTCTTAATCGGCCCCATGCTCGTGATGGCGGCGATTTTCCTGGGTTGGCCTCGATGCCGCGCCTCGAGACGATAAAGCCGAGCAACTTCCCTGACCCCCGAAACGCATTTTTCGGTTGAGCTTGACCCCGTATTCTCTGAGTTTGGCGAAGACCTTTTCGAGGTCCGGACGAGCTCTTCGAGGATTTCGCTTTGACGACGATG
This sequence comes from Hyparrhenia diplandra, assembly GCA_015847255.1. Classification (NCBI taxonomy): domain Eukaryota; kingdom Viridiplantae; phylum Streptophyta; class Magnoliopsida; order Poales; family Poaceae; genus Hyparrhenia; species Hyparrhenia diplandra. The sequence goes on from JADLZK010012938.1 coordinate 10,565, forward strand.
TCATCGACGTAAGCTTCTACTGTGCTTCCCGAGGAGCTCCTTGAAGACTTTCGCATACACCTTTGGAAGGTGGCGCCAGTTCTTCAAACCGAAGGGCATCGTTACGCAATGTATCGCGCCAAACGGAGTGATGAAGGAGGTGGCGAAATGATCGAGCCTCGCTCATCGCTATCCGTGGTAGCCTAGAGTAGGCGCCGAGAAAACAGAGGGTTTCGCACCGAGGTGGAGTCAACGATTTGGTCGAGCGCCGCAAAGGAAACGGATCCTTCGGCATGCCTTGTTGAGACCCGTGTAATCAACACACATTCTCCATTTCCCATTCTTCTTCTTGACTAGTACGGTGGTTGGCTATCCACTCCTGATGATACACCTCCTTGATAAACCTAGCGGCTAAGAGTTTATCTATCTCCTCGGCGCATTGCTTGGCGCCGATCGCCGCCAAACGCCCGAGCCGTTGCTTCACCGCCGAGCCGGGCTTAATGTTCAAGGAGTGCTCGGCGACTTCCCCCGGTATGCCCTCGGGCAAGTCCGAGGCTCTCCCACGCAAACACGCGAGGCTTTGGCGCGGAGGAAGTCGACGAGCTCTGCCTTCCTATTTAGAGAGAGCTCGGACCCCCACGAGGGCGTGGCCATCATTATCGACCTCTATCTCCTTGGCGTCCTTCTCGGGGCTCGAAAGTGCCTACGGTCTTCATGAGCTCATCGGATGGGCTCGATCTCCCGGCCGTTCCGAGCCCATCGCGAGCTTCGTGCCCGCAGCTTTCTTGAGCCCCTGGGTGTCCTCCAAGATCGGTCCAGGCCGCCATCTTTCTAAAAGACCCGCTCGATCTCGACCGCGCATGCATCGGCGGCATCGACGGGGCGGCAGCCTCGCATCCGAACGCTGCTCGAAGGTGGAGTCGACGGTGATGACCCCTTTGGGCCCGGGATCTTAAGCTTGAGGTAGGTAGTTGGGGACGGCCATGAATTCTCGTGATAGCAACGTCGCCCCAACAAATGCATGGTAGGCGTTCTTGAAGGGGAGCACCTCGAACGCGAGGGTCTCCTTCCCGGTTATCCGGTGCCGAAGGTGACGGGGAGATCGATTCGCCCGGCGGGATCATCCGCTTCCCGGCATTTACGCCATGGATCGGGTCCGGTGAGGGACGGAAGGCGCGCCTTGGTGATGCCGAGGGCCTGGAGTGCGTGGACGTAGAGGAGGTTGAGCCGCTGCCTCCATCCATCAACACCTTGCCGAGGCGCTTTGTGCCGATGATGGGATCGACGACCAGCGGGTACCTCCCGGGCACGGATGTGTCGGGGATGATCGGCCCCCCGCCGGTGATCGCCGAGCTCGACCACTTGAGGTAGGCGGGCGTCGCGGGCTCGGTGAAGAGGACTTCGCGGGCGCGTGAGCTTCGTCGGGCGTTTGGACTCGTAGCCCGGGGCTCCGCCGAAGACGACGCTTGACGGCGCCGTCCTCGATAGACGTCGCCGCCGCCTCGCCCGGGCTCTGCCGCCATAGGCTCCGGGCTGGTCGCCCCCGGCGCCCTTCGCCGCGTGCCCATCACGTGCTTCTTCGTGAGCCGACGGCCCTTCATCTTGTGCTTGACGGACCTCGTGATGCGGGCACGGGGCCTCGAGCATCTTGTCGGTGCTCTTGTGGGCGAAGCCTCTTCCCCCCCCTTCGGGGTTTTGCGCTTGTCCGCGATGGCGACAAACTCGCCGCCGCCGCCACGGGCTTTTTTGTTCTTCTTGTTCTTCCTCTTGCGGGGGTGGGAGCTGGATCCGCCCCGCGGCCTCGCCGTCGTTCGTGGGCTTGCCCTTGCCCGTGACGGCGGAGACGGCGCCCTCTCCCTCGGGCGTGTCCGGCGTGGCGAGGTCGAGGAGCTCCTTCACGGACTTAGGCTTCTTGACGCCGAGCTCGCGGATGAGACTCTCGCAAGTGGTGCCGAAGGTAAACGCGGTGATGATCTCGAGCCGGAGGCCTCTGAGAGGTTGTTGCAGAGTTTAGAGAAGCGCCCGATGTAGTCACAGCTCTCCCCTTCTTCTCGCTTGCATCCCCGAGATCCCAGTCGTACTTGCTTTGGCGTGAGGTGCCCCGGAAGTTGCCGACGAAGACGTCTCGCAAATCCTCCCAGGGTCCCGGATGGTGCCCTCCGGCAGGTGCTCGAGCCAAGAACGGGCCGACCGCAAGATAGAGGGGCAAATTTGCGGATGATGAAGTAGAATGTCGGCGCTCCGCTTGACAACCGTGAGGCGGTAGTCTTCGAGCCAGTGGGGGTCGGTCTCCCCGTTGTACTTCTCGCACCGAGGTCGGAGCCTGAAACGAGAAGGGGAGGGAGCGTCGTGTATGCGCTGAGCCGAAGCCCTTGGCCTCCTCGAGCTCGAGCTCGAGCGCCCGCGATCTCGCTTTGAGACGGACCGCTGGCGGCTGTTCGGCGTGGGGCGCGCCCTTGTCCTCGCCGCTGTCATGACGCCCTCCGCGGCGATTGTCGCACTTTGCGGGCTGCTTCTCGTAGTCGCCGCGGCGGGGCTTGTCGCCGCCCCGGGGGGCGCTTCAGACGCTGGCTTCCGCTTCCGCCGGGCGTTGATGGTGTCACGCGGCGCCGCGGTTCACCGCCGATCCGCCGGCGCAAGGTGGACTCGGATGAGAGGAGGCCTCGTGCTTTTCCCGGTCGACGGCGGCGGCGCGCGGAGCTTGCCACTGCCGCATCGCCGCCCGCCACGAGCTTCTTGATCTCGCCGTGGCCCGGCGTGCCGGGGGTCTCGGGATCGGGCGGTTGCGCTGGCAACGCGGGCGGCCGCTGTGTTCGGGAGGCTCTCCCGAACACCGGCGGGAGTTGCTCGGCATCGTTGTCGCAGCTTGATACTGTCACGGACGCCCGCGCGGGGCCCGCGCCTTGAGGCGCCCTTGCTTGCTCGCCGAGGGAGGGCCTCGCGCTCCCGAGCCGCGCCTCTCTCGAGCTCCTCGAGCTCCTCCAGGGGCCGGGCCTTGACGTGATCGACAGGCGGGTCACGTTAAGGCTTGGCGGAGTCCCCGGGCGCGGCGCCGGAGTCGCTGGGAATGACGTCGCCGTGGCCCGCCGGGGGCGTGGCACACACATCGGGCGTGTGGGGTCGCAGTCCCCGGAGGCTCATCCCATCGAGGGCGAGCCGAGCTCATGGACCGATGCCTTCCGGTTCATCGCCCCAAAAGAGGGGGGAGATCCGCCGCCGCCGGGGGTACATCTTGGCGTATGCCGCCGTGAATTTTTCCACCGCACCGCCTTCGCCGGGCGAGCCGGAGGACGACGTTGGCGATGGAGAAGGTGACATCGCGGAATGAGCCTCGCGAGGCTCGCGCCCGAGGATGTCAGGGAGGAGGTCCTGATCGTGGCTAAGAAGCCCGCCGCGCGCGGATGGGGCTAGCGGGCTTGACGGAGTCCTGCCCCATGTCGGCGAGGATGGAATCGGCGGTGTCGCGGAGGCGCCTGGGAATGTCCTCACGCCGCATCGGGCGGGTGAAGACGGCTCCCGCGAGTGACTTCGCCGGATCAGGGCCGGTGAAGTCGAAGGTGCCGAAGCGCAACACGGTCGCCCGTCGGGCGATCGACGAAGAAGCCATCGGAGTGGAAGATCGTCGCACTAGCGCTCCCCCTACCTGGCGCGCCAACTGTCGTGGTCTAATACCACCGTCACAGTAATGGTGGCTAGTGCGGACTCCGAATGGCCTAGCTCTGGAGACAATGACACAGGATTTATACTGGTTCGGGGCAAAGTCGGGGCTCCCTAGTCCAGTGTGTTCACTACCCGAGCTCAAATGCTCATACCGGGGTGCGTACAAGCGGAGCGAGAGAGGGAGCGGGTTCCCAAGTCTCTATGATTGAGGCAAGTGCCAATATGAGAGTGAGGATGCGGATTTGAGAAGAACCGGGTGCGTTGTTCTTCTTCTTTTCTTGCTTGCCCCAACTGAAGACCCTACCCCTCCTTTTATAGTGGCAAGGGGGATAGAACATGTGAGCTCTCCGAGTTGGGGCGGGGGTAGGTGGAACAATATGATACTGTGTACTGTCAGGCGAAAGAGCTCTTCGAAAATAGCTCGTGGGTTGGCTAACGCCTACCTCGAGCTGGGCGGCCTTGGATGCCGAGAATCGGTCGCCGCCGTACATGGCGGTCGGGGCATGGGCGGTGGTCATGCGTCGCCTCGTCCTGACCGTAGTTGGAAGCCGCCCCTTCGGTATGGGGGTGCCCATGCCGACGATGGCGTGACGGGTAGTGCGCGCCTCCCGGCCATGATGGCGGAGTTGCCGAGTAGACAGGATACGACGATCGAGCTCTCCTGATCGAGCTCTTTGGTTGGCAAAGGGCCCTCTCTTTGAGCTCTTGACGGCCTTGGATGCCAAAATTGGTCGCCGCCGCACGCGCGAATCCGGTCCAGTGGCGGTAAAGGGTCGCGACCGACCCCAATCGTGGTTGGAATCGGGTCCCGCCGCTGGGGGGTGTCCATGCCGTGGATGAGGCGCGCGCGACGCCGCCGCACCTGCGCGTATCGCGGACGCGACCGCTGGAGTCAGGGGCATGGGCGGGCGACAGACGGGTCGCCGTCTTTCCGCCACTGTGCTCTCCGCATGGCCTCGGTGCCCGCTCGTGGAGTGGTTGGCCAACTCCCGGTACTTGCAGCCTTCCGCGTGACGCCTGGGACGAGCTCGTAGACAGGCGTTTGTTGAGCGGCCCGCTCGAGCTCGAGCCGAGCGAATCGGAGAGAGGTCGCGTCCGGGAGAGCTCTAGCGCACAAACTTGAAGGGGCCGTCTGCCAGGACCTCGAGCGGCGGAAAGAGGTCTCGCTTCGAGAGCTCGAGCACGCATTCAAAAAGGTCGACGACGGAGACCTCGAGCGAGGCGAAAGAGGTCTCGCTTGTGAAAGAGCTCGTGCGCCGCGTAACCGGCGCCTCGCCGTAGGCGACCATGGGTGGAGGAGAGGTCCTTGGTTAGAATCACCCGAGACATGATGTCGAGGGTCTTGATTGATTGGACGGATTGGGGTCATCCAAAATATTGATCCCCCCCACACATGTGCTCGTTGTTAGTCGCTAGGTAAGCCACCCCGCCCTACATGTTTGCCTTGTCCGTACATAATAAGCCACACATGGGACATGGTCTTAAGGCAGACGACTATTACACGCCTTGTATATAGCCGCATAAGTAAAACCCGTTGACGTACGCTGAGTTATATATATTGAAAGAGTTATATATTCATTCCATCCTAAAAAAGCAGTAAACCTAAACATCATTCGAGCGACTTAATAAGGTCTCCTCTCACTCGAATTTTTTTTTCCTACTCAATCTAGTGAAGAATGTCACATGGCCTTCTTACTCAACTCCGACAAGGGGTTATAATTAAGGTTTAGGGTTCGGATGGGGGCTTACGTGTAGTTATTATGTGATGAATCCAGTGGGCTTAGAAGGATTGCTGCCGCGGACAATGGCGGCCCAACAATGGTGGCGGGCGCGAGGGTGGGGCGATGTTGCGGTGGTCAACCGAGCAATGCAGGAAGATGGTTGGGCAGGGCAGAGAGATGGCTTGATGAGCTCCGCCAGGTTACGATGGCGCCGTAGTTGACGATGGACAACTAGACCAAAGATGAATAAGACAAAGGAGGAGGTACGCCCGATGGATTTTAGGACTAAGCCGTGGGCGAATGGTGGAGGTGGGGGGGGTGAGGGCCAATTGGCCGCATGGGTGAGGGTGGGTGCAAGAAGGAAGATGATAATTGGACAGCCTTTGGACCACTTAGCTGTTGCAAGAGTATGTGCACATCTTTTTTTATTTGTTTTGAGAAGTCAACCAATCATAGGTTTGACCAAATATATACAAAACATAATATGTTCTATAGACACTTGTATATTTGGATGTATAAATGTTGGCAATGTTTTGTACCATATAATTTATTAGTTAAACATGTGAAAGGAGAAAGAGACGAGAGGAAGGGGGAAAGACAAAGAGAGGGGTCAAGGAAATGTGTATTTTTCGAGGATTTCCGGGTACGCATGAGTAAGAACAAAGTGCGCAGAAAATACTTGTATTGGTCTGTGAGAATACTCTTGATTGTTAGAGCCTGGTTGCGGGGCATCCACAAAAGGGTTGGGTCGGCAACTCGGCATAAGACTAGTGCATTGTACGAGCTATAGGGTGTTATTGCAGGAACTACCCGATGTGTCGGGCTAAGCCAACAAATAGCAATAAGGTTGTCGAGAGAGAGAGAGAGAGAGAGAGGCCTGTGCTAGCACGAGCAGAGCCGTGATTTTAAGAATCATTTCTAGGACAGCTGATTGGGCCGGTCCATTTTAGCATCAACAAATAGCAATAAGGTTGTCCGAGAGAGAGAGAGAGAGGTTTGTGCTAGCACGAGCAGAGCCGTGATTTTAAGAATCATTTCTAGGACAGCTGATTGGGCCGGTCCATTTTAGCATCTACTCCATCTGTCCCTAAATGTTTGTCTCCTTAAAACCGTGTTTCCCTCATGTAAACGCTTTCCGGGCGACACACATAAAGGGACGGAGGGAGTATATATGCATTGCAGCAATAATGCTAGTGAATAGTGAGCTGCTACTGCTCTGTTTGCTGTCTTGCTTTTTTCGCTTGTGTGAATTACTGTATTATTACACTGCAAAGATATATGATCAAACAGCTACTTATACATGTATTAATGTTTTATTTTCTTAAACGTAAATAAAAAGTGATGAACAGACGATAGATAGCTTTGCTTGTGGGGTCAAATGGAGTATCTCATGCCGTGGAAGCAATCAGTTAGATAATTCGTCCGTTTCTGTACGTACGTAACGTGTACATGGGCTACAGTTGGCTTATCTAATCTGGTACCCACTGATGACGGTGGACCCATGTTAAGCTAGCCGGCCTATCCATCCATAAACAATAATCTCAATGCAATCCCCTTCGTCTGTTTCATTTCATACATGAGTGTGACCTGTCTCTGATACTCTTCTTCTATTGTCTCTACATGGTTTAGTCGCATGCAGCTGTGTCGGGAATGACTTGGCCAACGACGCAAACATCGTCGCAAAACACGCAGATGAGAAGAGCACATGCATGCATCTGACCATACAGTATATTATACGGTATATATGAGTAGTATATACAGTATGCTGCAAGCTGCCGATGAGCTAGCCTGCGTGATCAGGAAGGAGAAAGGGGAGGGAAAGCTTCGCCGCCGGGCGGCCGGACGCACAAAGCCTGGATCCTGAAACAAGCTACATCTAGCATCTGATCTGCATGATCTCTAATCATCATTGCTTATACGTCTGTCTTTCGTTGCCGTGATCCTACCAGCCAGCCCAAAAATCCTCAAATTAATTGCATACCTACTCTCTCTCTCTCTCTCTCTCTAAAAAAAAAAAACTAGCCTTACAAAATTCATAATATAAATTAAGGCCTCGTTTAGTTGGCTAAAGTTTCTAACTCTTTTTCACTCTCTCTCCATCACATCACATTAAATACACCAAGTTATTATGTTGAATTATGAAATGTAGGTAAAAAAAAGTAACTAATTACACAGTTTAGATGTACATCAAGGAGACGATTCTTTTGAGCCTAGTTACCCCCCATGGTAGGATAATATTTACAGAAACAAACGAAAGTGCTTTCTGAGTCTTACAGGAGTTCAGGGAGTTACTTTGCTAAAATTTCTAACATCTAAACGAGGCCTAAGAAAGAATGAATTAAAATGACTTGATATTTCTCAAAAGTACGAGTGCACTGTGGCAAACAACGTTGAACTGTGCTTCTTTAAAATACTATAAAGTCTTTCTTTGTGCGGTGGATCAGGGAGCATATATATATATATATATATAAGCTAATCTTCCCCGTTACTGTAGATGCATACTCCTACACGTGACACCGCCGTCGCGTTACCAACTGACGACAAGACGGCACCAAAGTTTCCTTTCAGCTCAAAAACTGTCTTTTTTTTTGAAAGAAAATCTCAAACTGTCTCGCACAGTCCTACGAGCAGCCGCTGCAGTGCCAGTGCCACTACGGGCTCGCTATCAGCACTTGTTTTTTCAAACAAAAACAATCCAGCAAATAGCGCGCATCGAGGTGCGCGCCGGCGCCGCGGGAACGAGCCTGCCGTTACCCGCCAAATTTTACCCGGCAAGAAGGCTGCCGGCTGCCAGCGGCGGGCCCCGCGGCGTCAGCCTGATGGATTCCGGTGAGGGAGATCCCGTGTACTCGGGCGCTGTGGGCGTAGCGGCGAGGCGCCACAGTGTAACGGCCGGCGCCGGTGTCGGAGAGCCGCACCAGAGAGGATACCAGCCCCTGCGTTCTGGGACCCAATGACACGTGGGGTCCACAGGCTCGGGAGACATGCCTGTCAGTGGCGTACCGTGAGGGGTGTACGAGGAGGATGGGTAGCCTGCGAGATGGCGCTGGGACAGTGCAGCGAACAACAGCTTCCGTGTTTAATTCTGACGGGGAGGGATGTGTTTACGCGTCTATAGCCTCCAAAAGTCGGGATATTTGTATTTGGTCCAGCAACTCAGCAAATCATATGCATTTTTTTTGACAATAAACAACTTTCGTATCAACGGCATGTTGCAAGCGTATGCATATGAGCGTCTCTCTGTTTCTCTCGTGTGCCGCAGGATTCAGGATTGAGAGACCATGGAAGACATTAGCTGGAGCTTACGAGCTTTTGATGTATCGTTCTTTCCTCTTGAATATGCACGAGAGTGCGTATCATTGTATTAGAATTAGAAAAAATAGTTGAATTACAAGAGTTCCGCTTCCGACGTTAGTATCAAATTAGGTGATGTACTTATGGCAAAGTTTAGTATCAAAATGAGTCGTGTTGCCCGTGTGCAGCGGCTCTGGTGCGCCTGGTCCGTGTTGGCGGCGGATTTGCGGTGGGATCTTGGGAGTCGGTGGTTGCTATGGTGGTTCGGCTTGCAGGTGAGGGAGCAGCGTGGTGGCGGTGGCTGGGGACCTTGTGGCGTCGGGGGCGGTCCTCGTCTTTGCCCTCCCCTTTGGACTTTGCCACATTTGGGCGCTGCACCGAGGAAGGCCGGTTTCGGGCGTGGTGCTTGATTGGCGGGGGCACGTAGCCGGCTACTTGCGTGGCGGGCGCGTCAATCCTCTCGGGTGAGGCTTCGCCGAAGCGCAGCGACGAAGTTGGGTCGTCGTTCCTCTCGTTGTGTGGCGCTGGGTGGAGTTGGCGGTGGCGGCTGGCGTGTTGATGTCCCACTCCCGCCCGAGCGGTGTTGATGGGTGCTGGTTGATGCCTCAATCCAAACCGAAGCGGAGTTTTCAGGTTTCACTCTTTATTCCATCCGCCCGGTGGTTAAGTTGTGTGAGTTGTTGGCAGCTCGTGTTGATGTCCCAATCCAACCGAGCGGGTCTTTTTTTGTTCAATTTTCTTGCCGACCGAGTGGTTGTTAGTGGTATGAGTTGTGTGAGGCTTGTGTCGATGTCCCAATCCGACCAAGCAAGGAGTTGAGTGGGCCTAGTTGTGACGCAAGTTGAGTCGACTTGGTACCTAGGTGTGCATATGGAGTAGGGTACCCTCCACATTTTGTGTGGTTTTTCTCGTCTTGTTACTACCAAAACCGGGGCCGGCACTTACCTTTTCTTTTATCTGTCTAATAGAAATCCTTGCAAAGCTTTTGCCAAAAAAAAAAAAAAAAAAAAAAAAAAAACCAACCATAGGTCTACAAAAAAATTTGGCATGGCTATCATGAATCCCATACAATGCAAAGTTTCAAGTAATATCATTTTTTTATGGTTTCAACTTATCTTTGAAATGTGTAATGGATGCTCAAAGAGTTCTTGATTATTTAGTATCTAATCTAGCTCCGTGTAAACATTTAAATCATCGAAAGATACTCGATAATGTTATAATAACCCAACACACTTTGAGCAACTAATTAGAGGTACCATTAGATTCTAGATTGCTTAGGGGTGAGGAGGGCATAAGCCCCTAATAACTCAGCTGCTATACAAACCTCTCGCTTAGAGAGTGCTCGCTCCTATGGATTAACATGTGTGTTACTTTTTATGTTGTATTTTTTTTCTTTAAGCACTTAGTTATGTCATTACTTACTCCCTTTGTCGACCCCTACTCATCTGCATTAATCGTTGTACAGGACGAGAACGTCTGGCTCTAGCCGTGAGAGAGAGAGAGGGGCTACGGTGGCCTACTGAGCCAGGCTAAGATGGTAGGCTAGCACCTACAAAGCCAATGCAAAACACCTTTCTTTCTGGGACATTTTGAAGGCTAAAACGACCTTTTTTTTTTTTAGGACGAAGAGAATATGTTTTAACTTTTTTATCGACAATTTAGCCATGAGGACTCATTGGTTGTTACCACAATAAATAAGACCAACACGAAGAATGACATAGGTTCCCTACCACTGGTGGTTGCATTTTCACGAGAAAAACACATCCATGATAGTTTCCAAGAACGTTTCTAAAAAAAAAGTAGTTTCCAAGAACGTCCTCGTTACGTGTTCTTTGGTAGTGGAATCTGTGTACGGTTACCAAAGTGCAAAGGAGTGTCTTCGAATTTTCGGTCTCTCATTTCTATAATCTTAGCAAAAATTTATTGCACTCTCATCACATCGACATATTAAATGCATCAAAAGACGATGCCTAGAGTACGAAATGTATATAAAAAAATTAACACATAATTTGGGGATGTGATATCATGGAGATGATTCTTTTGAGCCTAGTTACGCCACGGTGATAATATTTTACCACAAACAAACGTCAAGCGTGCTACAATGATTTTTCTACCGCTCAGGTTTTTTTCTTTGTAATTTACTTAAAATCCCATAAAACCCCATTAATCGCTTTTGACATCTAAACATAGGTCCAGTTCCGTCGTGGCTGGTTGAACCCAACCAAGAACAAGGTTTTCTCTCTCACGTAAAACCAAAGACCGCATTCACCCACCAACTGTACCAACAAGATTCTTTTTCTCACAACAAATCAAGATCACCAACTGGAAGACTGCCAATTAACAAGGCCATAGCCCT
>JADLZK010012939.1:0-25791 GCA_015847255.1 Hyparrhenia diplandra
GGTGGCAAGAAGAAGGCGCTCAATTGGCGAGATCCGATCCAAAGCTTCTACACGGCAAGTGCCCCCAACACCCGGACTTGAATCATAGTCTGGCGGAGTGTCGGCACTTCAATGCCGAGTATGAGAGCGAACGCAAAAAGCTCAAGATCACCAACAAGCAGCCAGAGGAAGCGCCCAAGGTTGCCCGCAACAACCAGGAGGAAGAGCCAGACGAGGACGCCGATCCCAGGCACCGCTACCGTGCCGAAGACGCCGTCGTTCACATGATCATGGGCGGACACTACGGCTGTGAGGTGGGCGGGATCGCAAGATCTATGCCCGTAATGTCCCGACCGTCAAAGACTTCAGCGAGGGGGGGTCACGGACCCGATATGGCCTACCTTCTCCGAGCGGGTCATAACCTTCAGTCGCGACGACCGGTGGTGTAACAACCCATACCCCGGGCGATTCCCCTCATCCTCGACCGGGTGATCGGGCGCCCGCGCCGAGAAGGTCCCTCATCGACGGAGGGAGCGCCCTGAACATCTTGTTCGGAGCTCTATGAAAGCCTTGGACATCACGAAGGGCGACCTCAAGCCATACGAACACCCGCCTCGGGGATCCTCCTCGAGAGTCGCCAACCCCTCTCGGGCGTGACGCCGTGTGCGGTTCGACGACGCTAAGCACCATCGCATCCAGTACATGAATTTCATCGTCGCCAACTTCGAGTCATCGTACCATGCCATCATCGAGCGGCCAGGATTGACCAAGCTCATGGCGGTCCCGCACTATGGCTACCTCATCCTCAAGATCCCCACGGAGAAGGGGGTCCTCACATGCAGGGCCAACGTCCACATGGCCTATGTCTGCGAGAAGGAGGGCCTTGACAAGCGGGAGTTCATCCTCCAGTCGATACGGCAAGAGGAGGTCATCAAGAACGCGAAGAAGCTGAACCCCTCCGACCTCGAGATACCCGAGGAAGAGCGGACGAAGAAGACCACCAAGCCATCGGATACTAAAGACATCCAGCTGGTGGAAGGCGATGCGTCCAAGACGACGAAGATAGGCGTAAACCTTGACCCGAAATAGGAAGACGCGCTCGTCCGGTTCCTGAGGGATAACGTGAGCATTTTCGCGTGGAAACCCGCTGATATGCCCGGAGTACCTCGGAGCCGGATCGAGCACCGCCTACGTGTCAAGCCGACGGCCAAGCCGTGCGCCCAGAAAATACGCCGCTTTAATAAAGAAAAATCCGCTGCCATTAAAGCAGAAGTAACTAGATTGTTAGCTGCTGGCTTTATTCGCGAAGTGTATCATCCTGACTGGATAGCTAATCCGGTCCTTGTAAGAAAGAAGAATAATGAATGGAGGATGTGCGTTGATTATACCAATCTCAATAGGGCTTGCCCTAAAGATCCTTTCGGTCTTCCATGCATCGATCAGGTTGTCGACTCTACTGCAGGTTGCGAGCTGCTCAGCTTCCTAGACTGCTACTCGGGCTATCATCAGATTGCCCTCGCGGTCGAAGACTAGGAGAAGACTTCTTTCATCACTCCGTTTGGCGCCTACTGCTACACTACCATGTCGTTCGGGCTCAAGAACGCCGGAGCCACCTACCAGCGGGCTATACAGGGCTGCTTAGGGAACCTTATCCCCGACCTCGCTCAGGCTTATGTCGACGACGTTGTGGTGAAGACCCAGAGCGCCCTCTCCCTGGTCGATGATCTTGCAAGGGTCTTCGCCAAGCTAAACGAGTACCAATGGAAACTTAATCCGGGAAAGTGTGTTTTTGGCGTCCCCTCCGGTAACTTGCTCGGCAACATCGTTAGTAGGCATGGCATCGAGCCAAACCCAGAGAAAATCAGTGCTATCATGCGGATGAAACCGCCCCAAAACATCAAAGATGTCCAGAAACTGACTGGATGCATGGCGGCACTTAGCCATTTCGTCGCACGGCTCGGTGAAAAGGGATTGCCGTTCTTCAAACTCCTTCGCGCAGGAGAAGCTTTCAGGTGGACCAATGAGGCTCAAGAGGCCTTCAACGGCTTCAAGAAGTTTCTTACCACGCCCCCAGTGCTGGTGGCCCCGAACGAGGCGGAGACGATACTGCTCTACATCGCAGCGACCAACCGGGTGGTTAGTACCGCCTTGGTTGTCGAGCGCGCGGAGGAAGGGCATGTATACCCCGTCCAACGGCCGGTCTACTTCATAAGCGAGGTACTGAATGACTCCAAGCAAAGGTACCTACATATACAGAAATTGCTCTATGGAATTCTCATCACGTCCCGCAAGTTGCGTCACTACTTCGACCTTCACCCGATTACCGTGGTGTCGGACTACCCATTGGGCGATGTCCTGCGGAATAAGGATGCCAATGGTCGTATATGCAAGTGGGCGATCGAGCTCAGCCTGTTCACCATTGAATACAAGAATAGGAGTACCATCAAGTCGCAAGCATTAGCGGATTTCGTTTGCGAGTGGACGGATCTGGAGACTCCCCTCGAAGACACCAGCCGAGAGCGCTGGACGATGTACTTTGACGGTTCCCTCAACATCGATGGGCCGGGGGCTGGCGTTTACATCATATCGCCCTCCGGGGACACGCTCCGGTATGTCCTCCGGATCCACTTCCCGGCATCTAACAATGCCACGGAATATGAGGCCGCCCTTCATGGCCTACGTATTCTTTGTCCAACTTGGGATTCGCCGACTGCAAGTATTTGGTGACTCGGCATTGGTAATCAAGCAAGTCAACAAGGATTGGGATTGCAAGAGCGAGAAGATGGATGCATATGTGGCGGCCATAAGGAAGTTGGAAGGCAAGTTCTACGGGCTCAGCTTTGATCATGTGGTTCGGGACTACAACCAAGCCGCCGATGAACTTTCCAAGCTCGGCTCTTCTCGGGCAAAGATACCGGCCGGCGTCTTCATCGAAGATCTGTGGAAACCAACAATCAGTGATCCTGCGCCCGGCCCTCCACTCGAGACAGCCGAGCACATCGTCGCCACCCTATCCAATACCGTCGATGAAGACTGGCGGGTCCCGATAATCAAGTATCTGCAGGAGGCTCTCGTGCCTGAAGATAGGACCGAGCAAGAGCGACTCATCGGCAAGTAAAATTATGTCCTAGTCGACGGTTTCCTTATGCGGAAGAGTATAGGAGACCGAGTCCTGCAGAAGTGCATCTCCGAAGAAGATGGTATAAAGTTGTTCGACGAAATCCATGGTGGGATCTGCGGCAATCATGCGGCCTCTCGCACTCTGGTCGGAAAGGCATTCCGGGCAGGATTTTACTGGTCGACGGCAGTTGCTGATGCAGAACACCTGGTACGGCATTGTGAGAAATGTCAATTCTTCGCGAAGCAGACGCACGTGCCAGCACATGAGCTCCAGACTATACCGGCAGCATGGCCTTTCTCGTGCTGGGGACTTGACGCCATCGGGTCTTTCAAAGCAGCTCCTGGTGGCTTCAAGTGGATATTCGTCATGGTCGACAAGTTCTCCAAGTGGATTGAATACCTCCCGCTGGTCGATGCCAACCAATACAAAGCCGTCGAGATGTTGGATGAGGTGGTCCATCGTTTTGGCATCCCAAACTCCATCATTACAGATCTGGGCAGCACATTTATGGGCAGTCATTTTTGGGATTATTGCGAAGACAAAGGCATCCGGGTGAAATACGTGTCCGTCGCCCACCCTCGGGCCAATGGACAGGCCGAGCGAGCAAACGGCATGATATTAGAAGCATTGCGGAAGCGACTCTTTCGGCCAGATGGGAAATACCCTGGTCGATGGCTTAAAGAGCTGCCTGCCGTTGTCTGGGGACTCCGAACTCAGCCCGGCCCGCGATGCATGGTGTTTCCCCATACTTCATGGTGTTTGGTTCGAAGCGGTCCCCCGGCCGACATTGCCTTTTCGCTCTCCTCGTGTCGAGAATTATAATGAAGAAACTTCGGACGCTACTCGAGAAGATGAGCTCGTCGCGCTCGAGGAAACCCGCCTGCAGTGTTGCACGCGGAATGCTAAATACCTCGAGGGCGTTCGAAGGTATTACAATCGCAATGTACGCGGACGTGCCTTTGCGGTTGGCGACCAGGTCCTTTGAAGGAAGCAGAAGAGTGTTCACAAGCTGGGATCTCATTGGGAAGGCCCTTTCAAAGTTAAAGAGGTTACCCGACCAGGAGCGTATCGACTGACAACTATGGAGGACATCGACATCCCCAACTCCTGGAACATCGAGCATCTGCGACGTTTTTTCCCGTAACTCGGGGACTCTGTAAGCCAGCTTGTATCGTTTTTTACTTTCTGCTGTCGCACATTAATAAAAGTTTATTGGAGTATGTTGACATGGTTATATTTTCTTTCGACCGACGTAACAATTTATTTCCATGCTCGACTACACTCTTAAGTCACTTTGGACCCCTAGAGACGTCTCGTACTTGGTCGTTTCGCGGTATGCGTGGATCGGTGTACTCCCGCATAGACCGACGGACCGGGCGGATGACTCTTTAGCGTAGTCGAACAGCCCAATAGCTTGCCTGAGCATCGCGTCTCCTTGCTGCGGCTATACCGGCGCGTTAAGGCTAGGACTGGCGTCTACCATAAGTGACCCCTTCTTTCGTCTACAGTCTACACTTCATCGTCTACCATAATCGTATGCATGCTAAAATGATTGTGAGATAAAAACAAAGTATTAAGAAAATTATGCCACCCACATCCGGGCGTGGCTCGGCTAAAATCTCAAGTGTTTTTCACTGTTTTTTCACTAACTGTTTCTTGCTACGGCCAAAAGAAGCAAAGTATCATGCCTGGGGCAACTTCACCCAGGACTTTAACTCTAACAGCTCACAGGAGCGGGTTCATCTCGTCAGCAAGTGTTGTCGCCGCCTCGTCAGCCTCCTCGCGCAGGTTTAGAGCACCCGCCTCCATCGTCCCGAGTGCGTAGCCTAGGCGGACGCGCTGAAACTGCACCTCGGGATGATGGGAGCGCGCCACCGCCAGAGCGTGTCGAGCCGTGTCGCGAGTGGCCTGGCGGGTGAACTCCATGAAGTTCGCCCAGGCCGCCGCGCTGCGCTGCTCCACGTTTTGGGCATCGGTCGGCGGCACTCCCTCCGGATTGGCCCCGCCAACCGCGTAGCCATGGATCGCGTCGAGGATGGGCCCGACGCCTTGCAGCAGACTTTGCGTACGACTCCTCCACAGAGCATATTCGACCTCCGGATCATGAATCCGATATGGCGGAGGCCGCGCTAAGCAAGGCCGACAATGCATATACGGTAAGATCAGCACACTTGCTCCCTCACACGCGGCATATCCGCAGCTGCGGGCTCTTCATTCCAACTTGCCTGTCTCACGGGGACACGGGTAGGATCGGCTGGAATCGGCACTGTGACACCCCAAAATTTCTATTTTGGGATGTGACGTAGAAAACAGTAAATAACAACAAATGATTTTATTATTTCCTAAAATTTGTAAACTTTAGTTAAGTTGTCGATATTTTAGATAGTGAAAAAGTGTGAATTTCTAAAAGTTTGCAATTGAATTTAATGGTGTGTTGCATTCATGCCTTTGCATAGTGTTTATGTTTGAAAAATGAATTTAAATGTTTCAAATGCGCCTAGGGTTTGATCTCACCTTCATCACCTCAAATACCAAACAAATGTCTAAAGCTCAATCAAGTCTTGTGCTCGTCATCCTTCAAAATAGCATGACATGTTCTCTCTTTCTCTCTTTTCTTTTCTTTCTCGAGCTCTCAGTCAACTTGGTGTAAATGAATTTCTTGGGCCAATCTTTTCTCCTCCGTTATCTACTCATACAAATGAATCTCAAATTCAGTGAAGCTAACTTTCACCTAGCCAATCATGGCAACCCACACTTCTTTCTTTCGCTAATGGTATAAACACAATCCATGCCCTGCTATCTTTTGTCGCATGCAATTCAAAATCTTAACCCATATCCAAATCAGCTCGGCACCTCCTCTTTTCGCTAACAGATCAAAGATAGACATTCTCCATTTCTTTAGGCCAAGTACGAACCAGCCCAAACCACATCCCTCATCTCTCCCACTCCATCTCCTCCGGCTACCCACGCCATCCCTTCTCAATCATGCAAAAACAATAGGATATAATGCCTCATCAATTGTATGTTGCTCTTCAATTGCATGAAGAAAATAGCCATGGTTCCCCCTCTTCTTTATTTGACCAGGACGTCCTCTCCATTTCTTTGCCACCTGCCTTCTTTCATGCAAAAATAACAGCCACACATAATAGTTTTCACTGACATTTTGGACCCATCTCCCCTTAACCACCCCTCCTAATCTCTCCCTTTTATTTTTATATGCAGTTACTCAATTGAGGAGCATGACCAGCCATGCCCGTCCTCTCTATTCTTCTTCTGCTCTCCATGCAAATATTGATGCACCTAATTCCTTCCTCACATACATCACCAGGACATACCTCTCTTAAGAGTGCTCATTTAGTCTATCAATTTATCTCTTTCTCTTCAATTACATGCATGCAGCAATTTCTCCTCACCTCTCTTTGACGTGGAGAAGACTCCTCCATTTACTCTCATGCAAAAGTATTCGCAGCATAATTCTTCCTCCTTTTATTTTCCTTGGTCACGCCTCTCTTTAATCCTCACCCTTCACTCCATCAGTTTGCTTTCCCTTCAATTGCATGCACAAAACAGCAACACATCTTTTCCCTATGGCGCATATTCCTCCTCCTCCTCTCATGCAAAATAATGCCAGCAGTGGTAATTCTCTTCCCATAATTTCCTTGTCCTTCCTCCTTTGCATGCCCTCTTTAATCTCTCCATCAATCACATGTTACAACTTTGATGCCGAGGAAACAACAGCCATGCATCTTCCCATCTCCCTCTGCAGAACAGATGCAGACCAGATGCGCCTCCTCTCCTCCCCATATGCCATGCCCTCTCCTTTTCTTCTTGCTCGACCAGAACACCAGCAGCTCCTCTCTTCCCCTTCATCCACCATGGACGCCCACTCTTCTTCCTTCCCCTCCTTCTCCAACAAGATGGAACACCATGGTCAATCGGAGTATGCCATGCCTCTGGTTCCTCCTTCTAAGCATGACAGCAACAATTGGTGAGATTTTCTCCTGACTATTTATCTTTATTATTCCCTTGCTGATCTTTTCAAATCATGGAACGTCAAGGGTTTCTCCATAATCATCTCTAATGTACAGAGAAGAGGTTGTGCTCACTGCTCCATGCTCCGACATCTCTCACCTCTTGTCGCAGTTTGCCGACGTCAATACCACTGATGTGTAGCATGGTGAGGACGCCCCAACCCATCTCATCTCTAATTCTTCATTCAATGCCCCTTTCACCACCTCTTGATTTCCTTCACACATCACAGATCATCTCCGAGGAGAAAATCAGCAGCCCTGTCGATCGCCGTACGTCTTGGCGCTGTCCTGTTGATCGCAGGACCTATCACGTCACTGTAATCAATACCGATTGGCATCACCTTCATCTCCAGCTGCTACTAACCAACATGTGAGAACCTCTATCACCTCCCCATATTATTTTCATGCTCCTTGCAGCAAAACATGTGTCTATATTCAGTTTTGATCAATTTCAAGTAAAGTTTCATTGCGATTATGTCTCTGTCCTTTGCGGACAGCAGCGTTGCTGCTGATTGTCAAGCACGTTCCCAGCAATCCGCACCTCCACGTTGCAATTCCTTTGATACACATATGTATTATATACCTGCACACACCTCTGAGAAATATCATGTCCATAGCATCCAAGATCAAAGAGATATAATCTTTTTTGTGCTTGCTGCCCCTGCAGACCTGCAGCAGCACTGCTACTTGTTAGCTTGCACGTTCTCGTTATTCCACCACTCCAGTGACCATGTCCTTCAACCACAGAATGTCTCATATCCTTGCACATGCTCCTGAGAAATTTTGTGGCAATAGGCTTCAAGATAAAAGAGATATTATCATCTCTGTGCTCGCTATTCCTGCTGTCTTGACAGTTTGCATCTCTGAACGGCATTGACGTTCCCTGCTAATCCGAAGCCCGAATCACCGAGCCCTTAAATATACATGTTCATGATATCATTGAACATGTCTCCACAAGTTGTCCTGGTCATAGGTGCCACAGTGAATTAGATAATGATGCCGCACTATCTGCTACTCTTGCTGTCCAGAAAACAGCAGCCACCCTGTTTTTGCAAATCGTGTTTCCCTTTGATCTAGCATTCATCTTAGTGCAGCCACTTACCAAAATAAATTCGGTGTGTCCTCTATGCAAATCCACAGTCATCTACATTTCATATATGCGCCCATGTTCTATGTAAATCTTTCCAAGATAGCACTTATCGATCATGTTTATTCGATCCCTATCGTTTATCAAATCTTCTAGCTTCTACCTTCGATCTTTCATGTCTTCTAAACCATATATTTGTTTAGTTGTTTTTGCGCTCAGCGAACGTAGCTACAAGACCTACATGTTTTAAAAAGCTTTGTCTTATTTATATGTATATTGATTGATGTATTGCTTCTAGGTTTATCTATGATGATTGTGATGATTGTTGCGATCGTTAGAAGAGGCTATACAAGGATGATCCAGAAGGCAAGTTTGACAAGTTTGAGCACTATTTGAGGCAAGTGTAACATGAGTCCCCTTGTTTACCCAATAATCATTTAATCACTTTCATATGCATGTGTCTAATATGATGCTAAGGACTTCACCTAGTACTTGTACCCTGTACTCCTTGTTACCCTTGGGTTATGCATATGGGTAGTTCTGCTTAGCCTGCAATCACCAAAGATAATGTTAATCTTGATTAATGAATTATGGAATCAATGTTAAAAGGATGCTTTTTAGCAACATGGATATCAGGGGGCTAGGGCATTGGGCCTTTATGGGTGCTCTAGTCTGCCCTCCGTAAGGACTGAATCTTAAAGCGGCAACCTAGGACTTACAGTACAACCATGAGTGCTACATGGCACTGGCTTTGGTCAAGTATGAGGACCTTTTCTAGCTTGTTAGTGGTTACCAAAAGGCGCAAAAGGGGTGTGCCTTGGGGTGTATAGCGGCGCCCCTACTTGGTGTGTACAGTACCGCGACTACATGTGCCTCTCGAGGGTTGCACCTATACACACTTGCCACGGAAACCTAGCGGCCACTAACTTGTTAGACGAACCTTTGAAAGACTTCGTAGTGAGACCCTGCCTACTCACCTTGGAAGTGTTAGGGGGTCGACGGGCCCCGGGCAAATGGGAATCACGGCTCATGGTGAAAGTGTACACCTCTGCGCAGAGTTTGATCAAACTGATATATCAGCCGTGCTCACGGTCACGAGCGGCCTGGATCCTTTTCGAGATAGATGGTTCTATGGATGGTTTGGGATGATGATTAATCTTGATGATAATAATTATACTTCTCACCTTGGGAGCTTAAGCATAACATAGTTACTCAGGTTTAAAATAATAAGATATGACCAACTAAAAATGCTTACCGCAGTTGAGCCAAGTCTAGCCTTTTGAGCCTTGCATCCCCTCATGTTATACTTGCTGAGCATGGTGAGCTGACGTTTGTTGTATCACCAATGAAAATCCCGGATGGGTACCAGATGGTGGATCAAGAGAAGAGTTTTTCAAAGGAGTCCATGAGTACTAGGCGAGTGCTTCCCCCAGTCAACCGTCCCTGTGGAGTATGGAGACCCGAAGAGTAGATATAGAATAGTTTTAGCTATGCTTTGTAATAGTTGTAAGTCTTGTTGTAACTATATTCGATATATAATAAAGCATTGTTATTGATATTCTTCATATTTGTCTCTATATGTGTCGTGTGGACTTCCTGGGCACACATATAGTTAGCGCTTGGTATTCTTTGGAAAACCAGGTGTTCATCTAGTTCTAGTTCTAGACCTAAGGGGAGACTCAGGGCCTCTGCTTGTTGATAATGAATGATAATGAATTAGGGTTTCACCTAGGGGTCAGGGGGTCTTGTTATATAGCCCCGGAGGATTCACCACAGCCCTTGGATCAAACCGACCTTGATAGATGGACTAGATTGCTCCTCAATGGCGGTTACAACCGACCTACGAAGCAGGCCTCGAGTGGGCCCCACAGCAGGGCAGCCGCGGTCATGGGCCAGGGCGGCCGTGGCCCCACATTGGGCTTTGAGCCTAAACCACCACGGTTGCATAGATCTTGTCGATAGCTTTCCAGAGAGGGGTGGTTCACTGAAAACGGAGGCCGGATGAGAAAGTTATGGCCGTTTTAGTGAACTCTGCTCTGTAGGTGATATCTTATGATTCTGGACTCTGAATATAGCGAACAATATATCCGTTTCGATCGTCTCGACAAGCTCTTTGTAATGGTACCATCTTGGAATATGTTTAGAACATGTTTATGCTTCATATGCCTTGCAAACTCTAGGCTTTTCCTGTTTAATCCCCTCGAAAATATATAGATCACCAAAACTCATGGAATTATGTTAGTCAAGCCCCTAAACTATGTTGATATTCATTTTAAGCCCTTATTTTCGTTTTAAAAACCTCTATATTTTATTCTATAAGAGATATCAACAACAATGAAAACCCACACACCCACCTACGTGAGTTTGAGAAAATATGTGCATGCTTGCATATTGTGGGCATGCCACATGAAACATTAAAGTGAATCCTATTTCTGTTCTCTTTAACTAGAGAAACTAAATGTTGGCATTTGGTAACACAAACAGGTAAATCCGCAGGCGAACGGATACCGTTATAGCTTTCACCCAAGAGCATTCCAGGGTATAATATTTATCCTCAGGGAAGCAATTTTTAAAGACATTGATAATTAACCATCATGTATTTGCTAACTAGTATACTGACTGAACTAATGTGGGTGCCAAAGATATGATTTGAGTTTTAGATAAAAGACACACACAACGGAACATCACCAAAGATAGCAAAACAGACAAGCTAAGCTAGGAGGTCAACGGGAAAGGTCAAGGTTCCTATTTCCTTATCCATTACTGTGGTTCTATTCTAGTTGATATCAAAGGGGATAACTAAACAAAAGTCAAACAAAGCGAGCACACCTTGGTGCTTCAGAGTAGCTGTCCCTTTCCGATTCTTGAAAAGACTGGAAAATGGTAATCGAGGTCAGGCAGCCAAAAGCTCTATGAATACACCAACCCGAACATGGTGGAATACAAAGGTCTGGTCGGAGCTGTCACCCCCGAGGCTACCACAACTATCCGTAGGGTCGGGCACAATCTCAGGTAACCTCTAGCCCAGACACCATGTCTACGCTAGCGTTTATGAAACTAATTTCACGTGAAAACTAGAACCTTCGGTCGAACGGACATCTCTTGCCAAAATGTAAACACTACACTTAACCATGATTAGCTAAACCACTAAGGCATAAACTAAATCCATAAATACATTTCAGCAATTAGATAAGATAAATATGAAAGTACTTGAGTCTTATAGAGGACCGATACAAGAATTCACCGAACTTCCGAGGGCTCTTCCAGAACATTGCACTTCTCCCTAATTACAAACTAGAGATATTCTACTACTACATCTTGGAATATGGTGGTGTTGCTCCTTGGTGGTGTCTTGAATGAGAGGGGAGAGGCCTCCTTTTATAGGTGGAGAGGAGGGGGTCATGTGGAAAATGTCTCTCCCCACTTGGAAGGTCCAAAACCAACCTCAAACCAATGTCAAGATACAATGAACCAGGTGAAGCACCCCCGAAACTGCCTTTGCAACATCGGTGGGACGACGCCTGCCAAAATTGGGGGCGAAACGAGTTGGTTGGGGTCCGGCCGGACCAGCGGTTCGGCTGGAACCAAGTTGGCTCTAATCGAGCTCATTTTTGGTGAGCGTGCTCCGTTGGCCTTCCTGACTTGGGCCCCGACGGTGCTTTGGTATAGTTGAGAAGTTTGTTGGGTCCTTGTACATTTTTCCTGAATACGCCTTCGAGAAAGCGTCTTTTAAAGTATTTTCAGGTCATGTCCTCCAAACATGTGTTCAACCAAAACTCGTGGAAATGTAAGTAAAGTCCTATCCTAGAGTTTGGTATTTATTTGAGTGAATTATATGCAGGGTTTGGCGATTAAATTTATGCAATAAGGACCACCAACACTAAACATTGGTATTGTCGAACCATAGAGAGTATACAAGGAGATTGAGAAGCCTTATGCTCTAGTGTTTGCTTATCTTTCTTTCCCATCTCTAAACTGGGTAGCCTTCGAACAGAGGTTCTATATTTTAAACAAAAAGAAAAGAATCTCTTGTTACGGTGCGGCTTGGGCGTGTTTTCATGATCTTATCAATTTTGGCCCTCATTTTGACATTGAAAACCCTATGTTTACAACACTTTTATATGGGTCTTAGTGGGGAAACCATGCAACTTTCTAATAGAACTTTTGGAGTTGCCTTCTTACATTGCTCTGGTAGTGATGGTAGAGAAGTTCTTAGAAGACCCCATACACTAGCATTCATGATGATCACCTAGAAGATATAGTTGACTCCTAAGGAAGAACCTATGATAATTGTGTTAACACCAGATTTTGGTCAAAGAGGATACAACCCAGAAATCGTGGTGAACAAAAGCTAGCCTGAAGGAGCGTGTTTTGCCAAGAAGGATGGAGGCACCAGCTAAAGTGATGTCATCAGGGCTCTATTGAATCTAGGAAAAAGGTTCAGCTTGCCGACCTAGCATGAATGATATGTGAATCTTTGGGTCACGATGATGCAATAGAATAGGGGTTCGGACTCCAAACAGAAGGGGAAGATTGGAGGCTAAGTTATCTTCGGTTAGGGTTTGTTTTCCAAGTAAAATAGAGTCGTATTCTACTAAGACTCATGTTAGGCTTTGGGATATAAATATGTAAGCCGTGGCTATTATAAAGAGACATATATCAATCAAATACAACAACAGCCGACTTCGACCACCTTATCAAGTCCATAGTTGAGTCGTCGAGTTCTTCTACAGCTTCTCGTGATCCGCTCTGCATCGCTCTTAAGTTCTGACAACCTTCGTTATATGTTGCCTAGCAATCAATGGTGAAGTAGCTTTGCTAGGGCCACCGGCCTTCTAGACCAGCACTAGCATTGAGTTATCGACACTATTAGATATGGCTAAGTCTAGTAGATTCATTAAGTTACCTATGATGTTCATGCTCAGATTTCCTTATGTTTTATATATGAACACACTTTTGCCCGGTTAGATTGATATGTGCTTTGGCCTTAGATTTATATGGTTTACGATCGTCTCTATGCATGATTTGCTGACTTTTACCATTGATGGGTTTTTTTTCACGTGCTCATTGGCCAGAGTCTATCAATCTAGATCGTTACGTGTTGTGGGTTCCGATTCATCTATGCGTGGCTAGGGTGGACGGTTAATAGATAACCGATGGATTACCCAGTTTGTTTAGCCATGTAAGGTCTAGTCATGTCTAGATGCGTTTGTTCCTGCACCATGGACCCCGATTTGGCTAATCTAGCCGATGTGGTAAACGCTTTCAAGTGATGCATGCATGTGGATCTGTCATAGCTTGGATGCGCCAAAGGTTTACAGTAGCCAGGCGTTTGATAGTCAGTTGCGATAGATCCGGGGATTCCCATTGTCTAGGCATCGAACAACACATGCATGTGTCCCATCTTTAGTTGTTTTCAGGTATACACGAGCCTTGCATGATTATAGATCTATTTTAGGTATCATATGATTTAGCTTTATGTTTTGAGTTTACTGAAGCCCACTGGCTGTTAGACCAGGTGAACGTAGATTTGACATGTTTAGCGAAAAGAGCTAGTTGAGACCATCGTCCTTTTAGACTAGTCTCGACGAATCTCTATTTGTTTGCTATTTGGAATGGATACATGTGAATGCATTGACCGCCGGCCTTTTAGGTGAGATTGTTCGGATATTCCTCAAATATGCTCATATTCATGGAATGTTTTTGCCATTCATGTTATGATAAGCTGTGATAGCCGGTCAAACAGACACCTTCTATCGGCTGTAGTGAAGGATTCTGCTATGATTGTTATACTTGTCTTACAGCTTACACGAGTCAGCTATTTTGATGCTATGCTTCATGCTTGTGTGCATTTAGCCGGTTTCATGAGTTTTATCAGTTTGTGCGTGATTTTGGCTCTCTGATTCGCACTTTTGGAACTATCTGGCAACACCCAACATGTTCCACTCGTAATTACTGACAAACGCTCTTCTTCTTATCAATTGAGGGGTCAAATTGACTGGCACGTCTGGTATTCGCAGGCTCAATCCTTCTAGCCTGCCTAAGTATGTTCGCAAGGAGCCTGACCACTTTTTGTGTCAACAAATTGTTCCTGAACCTTTGGCTACTCTACTCTACTCTACTAGAAGCATCAACTGTCATCTAAGTTCTAGAACCACCGAAGGAGGAAGAAATTCTGCCTTTGGAAATGTAACACCTGGAAATTTGCAATTTTGAAAATAGTTTAAAATGATTAATTATGCATTTTATGGCAATGTCAATAAAGGAGAAATAATAAATTTTATGAATTTAAAAATCAAATATAAGGCTAGACACATGTTGATGCGTTCATACTACTGCACAATTTTATTTTGTGTCGATTGGATTTGATCCCAAATTGCAAGGTTTCAAAATCTCTTTTAAAATGTGTTTGAGAAATGAAACTAGAAAAAAGCCTTTTATTTATTCCTTCTTCCTCTCTTTTCTCATTCTGTGCTGAAGGCCCAGTCAGCCTGGCCTTTTTCTTATCTTCTTTTCCCTTCATAGGCCCTCTTTTGCTTAACTCATGGGCCGGTTGAACGGGCACAAGCCCAATTCGGGCGATAGCAGCCCAGCTGCGCTCCCCTCCTGATCCTGCCCAGACTAGACCCTGCTCCCCCGCTCCACCCTCAAAGCGAATCGTGGCACACCTACACACATCGAACAAGACCGGCTGCCATGACCGCCATGGTCAGCTCCCTTTGTGAGCACACGCACATTCCCTCGCCCCCTCTATCTACATAGGCCATCGTGACCACCTCTCTCTCCTTTCCCTAGCTGTAGCGTCGCCAAACACTACACCCTAGAGCACTAGCGCTGCCGCTGCCATAACTGACACCACCGAGCTCGGACCTCACGATTCTGTCGAGTCGCCGTCGCTTTTAGGCCGTCTTCAAGTTCCGAAACGCCGTGAAAATGTCCTCAGCCGAACTTCCCTGTCAATTTCCATTCTCTTCTCTCACTCACCATCGTCGGAATTTGCAGAAGCACCACCACCCGTCGTTTGTAGCCCGTAATCGACCTCGTTTTCACCGCAGTGAGCACCCCATGCCACCTTGTTATCCCCTGCCCTTAATTCGACAATTCGTGGCCGCTAGGGCTTAACAGCGCGTCGGTGACCTTGCTCTCTACCGACCATGCCCGGTCACCCCACCATCGGATGCTATAGCCGTGTTTTCGTGCAGGATGAGATCGCGCTCGCATTCTCATTCATTCCATGCACCCAGTTCGTCGCGTCGTGGCCTATAGGGTCTACTTCATGTTCGCTGGCAAGGTTCGCCACCATCGGCATAGAACACCACCGTCGGGCCACTGTTCCCGGTTGGAATCCTGTTTACCCTACCCCTTTGATAAGAACTGATTTGTCCCTGTTTAATCCTACGACCCGCATCACACCATACCCCTTAGGCTTGACATTTTACAAATAGAACCTTATAATAATTTAAACATCTAGTTGCAGCCCTTAGTGCATTAGAGTTTTTTGCGCTTTTAGATCGGAAAGCATAGTTTCGTCCATTCAATTACATATTATGTTTTCCCCTATTTACAAAATTGCCACTGATTTTATTTTAACCATAACTTTCTCAAATTTTATCCAAATTGATCTGTTCAAATTGCGTTGGAATCGTAGTTTCGTAATCTAAATTTTAAACTTATTGTTTATCTAGTTTGAATTTTTTAAATTTCAAGTATATATTTAGTTTATTATTTTATTGTTACAAATCTTATAAAATTCATTTGTCGTTATAACTCCATTTTTGGTGAATTTGACGTCTATGTGATCGTGGCAAAGCAAACTGTTGTTTTACAACCTTCTATTATATTTTCTTGTTAATTTGTGTACTATTCTCATAATATTCCTTTGTTTGCATTGTGTATGGTTGCGTGGATGCCTGTGTGTGTTTTCGTAATGTCAATCAAGTACGGATGGTGAGCAATTTTCTAGTGAACCAGAGCTTCTCGGTTATTCGGATCGTCAAGAGTTCTTTGACTAAGACAAGTATAACATGGGCTTTTTCTTATTGTCCTATTCACCTTAATCACTAAAATCATAATGCATGTGTCTTTCTTGTTAAACTTTAAGGACATCCTAGTTGTTGATTACTTATTCCTCAATACCTATGGGTTTATGCATATGGTTAGTATGATGCTAGGGCTCAACCATTGACACTTTATGATATCTGGAACTATAATTTATGCAATGGAATATTGCGGATGTTTTTATATGCATTGGTATATAAGGCGAGGGAGCATATGTTTTGTTTATGATGCTCTTAGCTTTCCATAAGAACTTATTTGTAAGTGATCATCCGGGATATACAGTACAACTGTGGGGGCTACATGGCTCTGGCTTTAGTCGGTCAAGGGACCTTCTTTATCTTTGTTGGTGGTTTGCCGGAATAGGAGAAACGGGGTTGTATCGCTTGTTGGCTGCTAACAAATTTAGGAAAACCATTGAGAGGCTTTATAATGGTTTCTTCTATTTGGGAGTTATAGACCCATGCTTAGTGAAGATCTCTAGTTTGGTTTGGTTAATTGATGACATCTTAAGGACTAATCTCTCGATGCTAAGTGTTTAATTAGATTGGAGATTGGTCAAGCCATGGGTGGAGCATGGTGGTCATGGTGGATGGATTGAGGTGATCCAAAATATGATCAAGTGCTCACTTGGCGTGGATTTGCGATAGATGAGATCAAAATGGGCTCAAGGCGAAGGTATCATCTTAGGGCTATTTTGATTTCACACTCAAGACACCAAAAAGGGTGTGAGTGATTTATGATCGATAGTCGGACTATAAAGGGGAAAACGTCGGGAACACCGATCCTCATGTGCCTCTAGGTTCAACAATCACATGCATGCATTCCTAACCTAGAGAGCTAACCAAACCTTCAAAATTGATTGTGAAAATGCCAACACATAAGCACATGGCGATGAACACGTGGTGGTGTTGGCACATTTGCGAAGGCAGTGGTGTTTGTAGGGTTGAGATGGGATTCAGCGTTTTTAAGAAAATGAAACGTCTATTTTCTATTAAGCCGGATGCAACTTGGTGGAGAAAACATGCTAACTCTCGTGCTCAAGTTGGTATACTTGTTGGGTAGCATGGTGGAGGAGTTAGCAGTGTCGATGGGCTTCAAAAACCTATTTTTGAAGGCGTCGGACGCCGCAAACGTGAGCGTCGGACGCTGAGCCGCGTCCGGTGCAGTTGATGTGGCGCGAAGGTTGCGCCGGAGCGTCCAACGGTTTCGTCCCAGACGCCGGGCGCTAGGGCTCCAGCGTCCGGCGCATGTAGCGTCGGACGCTCGAGGAGCGTCCGGCGGTCAGGCGTTTTTACATTGCCTCTGGACCGTGTCTAGAGCCACGTCAGATGCGTCCGACGCGTGTTACTAACTCGAATTCAAATGGTCGATTTCTAACGGTCGGGACATGTGGCGTTCTGTGGAGCGCCAGACGCCACTATGCCGCGTCCGGCGCCACTGTTTGGCGCATCCGGCGCACCCGAAAAATCTCGGGTTGAAGTGGGGTTCCCCCCCCCCCCACCTCTATAATTACTTGTGTAGACGGTCATTGCTCACCCTCTTGGACACTTTTCACTCATTCCATACACTTTGAGCTGAGCAAAAACATCTCCCCACTCTCCCTTCTTGCTTGTGAGAACATTCTTGAGAGTTTGGGTGAGAATCAAGTGCATTGCTTTGAGAGTTGCATTTAGAGGCACTTGAGGTCGTCATTGCCGGTGATTTCTTGTTGCTCTTGGAGAGCACGACTCCTAGATCGGCTTGGTGATTGTGGAGGCATTGGGAAGAGAAGCTGATTGTTCTTGCCCACCTTTGGTGATTGTGAGGGGTTTGTGATCTTCCCCGATGGAGTGCCGAATTGATACTATAGTGGATTGCTCGTGTCATTGAGTTATCACTTAATCGCGTGTATCAAGAGGGCCTAGTGAGGCAAGGCGTGCGCGCCACCTTGATCCACCGTTAAGACGGTCGAAACAACCGGAGACGTAGCTTGAGGGTGCTCAAGTGAACTCCGGGTGAACAAATCATTGTCTCCATCATTTGTGTTGATTGATTGTCTCTCGGTGATTGGTTCATAGCCTCGATAGTTCAGTATAACACCTCCTCTCTACCTTGTATTACTTCATTCATATATTGTGCTTGCGTAGACTTGCTAGTTGAATAGGTTGTTTAGAATTGCTAGAGTAATCTAGCTTGTTCACCTAGTTAGTGAAGTAGAGACATAGCTCTTTAGGTGAATTAGAGACTATAGCAACTAGAATTGTTAATAGGTGGCTTGCCGACAAGTAGAGCTAGCACAACCGCAATTATCGCCTCATGTTTATCTAACAAGTTGTTCTATGTGTTTTGTAGAAATTTTATTAGGCTATTCACCCCCCCTCTAGCCATTTAGGACTTTACACTTAGGAAAGCATTAACTCACAATGAAAGTATACACCTCTACGCAGAGTCAATTAAACAGTTATAACAACCATGTTCACGGTCATGAACGGCCTTGAAATCCTCACAAAATAGATGATCACTGTTTATGAGTTGTTTATGACTTAATTGTTATTCATATTTACTATTCATACTTATTGTTCATGTGATGATGAGCTAATGCCTAAAATTGTGATCAACTAAAAGATAAATGCAGCTTAACTAGTGTCTATCCTTTTTGAGTCTTATTACACCTCATGTTATATTTGTTAAGTACGACATGTGCTTACGCTTACTTTGCATTCAACATTTGGAAAATCCCATTGGGTAACAGGATTCGATGGATTCAATGAGTTCAATGATGGTTACTAGGCTTGTTGTCAATCGTCGGCATCCCCGTGGTTTATGGAGCGGCGCTGGCGTTAGTTATTTTCTTCCACTTTCTATAGATTTTGTTATTATTGTGTAATGGATGATAAACGTGATGTAACAAAGCTTTTGATATCATACTCCAGTGATTTGTCTAGCATATGTGTGATTGATCTTAGGGCACATATGTGATCTTATGCCCATTTTTGTTCTTTAAAAATGGGTATGACAGAAAAAAATATGTTTGAATTCGTGGATGATCTTTTCTCCGATTTGGAAACACCTCAAATTATTCTATAATATGGAAATCTTCGACACTATCAACACCTAACCGGGATCTTCCTAACCCAACCAAGAAGAAAATTTTCCTAAAAAGAATGCGAGTGGTTTGGAGAATCCAAGCTTTCTCTAGAAGTAATTCGTTTAGATTCTCCTATCTCCCTCCTTTGTCAAATTCATAAAACCTCCACCTCCTTTGGTGTTCTATATATTCCGGTTGTAGGAGTAAATCTATGTCGAATTCTCTTGCACATATACTTTCTAAAGGTATGCAATTAACTCAAAAAACCAAATTTCTAAAAATTCTGTCTGGCAAAATCCTTTCAAGTGAAGGAATTTTTCACTTCATCCCTATCAAAGTAGATGAAAGCAAGGTATATCTTAGTTTCTATGTTTTTGATGTTTGGGCGTTTGATCTTTTGATAGGGCATCCAATCGAGAGACTTATACCTAAAGGAAGAAAGGAGGGTGTAAAGTCTTAGGAAAAGCTTAAACCTTTCTATTCCCATCGCTCACTCGTTAAATGTTAAGGTTGAGTTGAGCCCCAAGTAATGGAGGAGATTATGGAAGCAATTCTCCTCGAACCATCAGACAAAGATCTTGAAAAAGTTGCCCATGATTTCATCGAAGATGAAGAACAACCCCCAAATCCTTTGCCTTTGATTGAAACTCAAGAGCCGACAAAACCCCCCACTATGCTCAAACCACTTCATTTAGGATTGAAATACACTGTAACACCCTAGGTGTTAAGCACCTTGTTTGCATGATCATTTGCATAGCATAATCATCATTTCATGCATAATCATGTTACTAGTGACATTCACTTTGAATTGACTTCATTTCATGCTTGTTTGATCTAGCTACTATAAGATCTTTGCTATAATGTGGTTTTAGACCTAGATTGTGCCTAGATATATTTTTGACATAATTTAGGACCATGTTTGAGCTTGAGTTTCAATTTAGAAAATTTTGATAAATCTACCCTAGAGCTTGTACCCTCTTTGAGTCATTTTGAAACTCTTTTCAAAAGTGCATGTTAGAGTTGTTTCTAGCAAAAGAGTTCTATATATGAAATGTAGTACTCTTTATATAGATCAAGAGGTTTTCTATGAGTTTCTTGTGAAAAGGCTTGCAAATGGTTCAATTAGTGCCCAACAGTTTGGGTCAAGTTTGATTTGAATTCAAACTCTGTTTTTGAGTTAGTGATGATGACCTTGCTGTTTTTAATTTTTATCTCCTAATCTAGGACGATTTTGAAAAAGTTCATATTGAGAGTTTTGTAGCTTATGAAATTCTCTACAAAATCGCTGTTTTGAGTTTTTCCAAATTCCGCACGAATCTCGATGTACAGAGCAAAAACCGAGGCTGACCCTGTAAACAGGGGAGGGGGACCTATCGGCAGCAGCTCGGCCGACAGCGCCGCGCGCGACGTGGCCACCCTATCCGCCGCTGATGTACGGCACGGGTGAGGCCGCCCGCTCATCCCCTCTCCTTAAAAACCGCACGGGCACGCTGCCCTAACCCTAACGCCACTCCCGAGCCGCCGCCCGGCCGCCCGAGCCGCGAGAAGCGTCGCCGCGCACCGCCGCCGTCGTCCGCGAGCGCCGCCGCCCGCGTTCCGTCGCCGCCACCGCACCAAACTGCCCCAAATCGAATCCCTAACTCCGCCATGACCTGCTCTACCTGCTGGTCAAGTTTAGTTTGATAGCTGGTATGTTTAGTTTGATAGCTTCACATGTTTGGTCAATTTATTATTCCTAGCATTTATATAAATTGTAGTGTGCATGTGTAGTGGTTATTAGGGCTTATCATTTTATGTGCTTTAAATTATCTTTCGGCTTATCCAGTAGGTTTATTTGGTAGGTAATGACTTGATATGCCTGCTGGTCAAGTTTGATAAGGTTTGCATGAGTAGTTTGCAAGTTATAGTAGTTGTAGGTGATGAAATGGGTTAGAAATAGAGCCTCTGTTTTCTCTGTTTTTGAGGCTGTTAATGTCAGAATCAGGTCAGGGTGGTATGGAATGTTTTGTAGGAAATTTCGTTAGCTTTCCATAGAGTCTTTGTTCACTGAATTTGGAGTTGTAGAACTCTCTATAGGACTGTTTTAGTGACAGCATGTCTAGCTGCCATTTTCTAGTGATTTGTGAGTTAGGGTGTTTGCTTGATGTAGATTAGTAGGGTTTCTTGTGTAGAATTTATTGTGTTCCTATGGAAGAGATATCCACTTACTAATAGCATGCATCATGAAACATTCATTCATCATACAAATCTTATTTCATGCAAGTCTTTAATTATTTAATTGTAACCATTTCTTTTCTCCATCATATGCATCATCTCAGGATCGGGAGAGGTGATAGAGGAGCTGATCGAGGAGCAGACCGGGGAGCTTCACCACCTCGGAGTCCAGCCAGAAGAGGTCACCGGAGGAGGAGAGTCGACCGTCGAGCTTCCTGAGTGCCTGGAGCACGTGCCTGCTACGTTCCTGCGAGGCAAGCCCCGGAGCATTCTGCCTTTCCTATTCTTCCAAATTAATTTGACTTGAGTCTTTTATATGTTTCATGCATTAAGTTTAGGAAGTGGTTGAAACCGTTGATGCATTAAGATCCTTGCTGAAAGTTGCCTATCCTATTTAGAAGTCTAGGTTAATGCTCAGTATCATGATTGCAGTAGATAGTGATTCCGGTCACTTGAGGAAATGTTGTGAACAATCACATGGGTGATTGTCAAGCTGCTGCTGAAAACCTGGTAAATAAAACATGTGAGATTGGATGGATATTGTGGTCTTTTCATCCAGTCAATTAAGGACTTACTCTTTGTCGGAATGTGGTCGGAAGTTGAACGTACCTGTCATATAGTAGGCTCCGCCGGGTCGTGAGCCGCGAAGCTCGTGGGAATGTTAGGGGCCGGCTTTGCACGCTGTATCGCTCCTCCTTTGGCGTGGTAGGTTGGGATTGATTGGGCGCAAGCAGATGCGCATGAAGCGTCATCTTCGTTGTTGCGCTCACTTGGTGGCCCGAGAAGGAGGGGGTAGCCGGCAGGACCGAGACTTTACGACCCCTAACGTCCTGGGAGTGATTGGGTCTGCCTTTGCAAAGTAGATCTGGTTTATGTCAGGGTATTTGCCAGCTGGTTTGTCAAATCGATTCGAATCGCTATCTCTCCTGGTCGGTGAAACCGGGTTGCGCCCACGACATTGTAGTCTTAATATTACAATATATGTTATTATCATGTTGTTCTTTGTTAATTTATTGATCAAGTTATTTATCTTGTTATTTATCCTACTGAGCAATGATTAATCTTGACTATACAGGATCTATGGTTATATTTAATAAGCAACCTTTTAACTTGGAAAAATATCAGTAGCATGTGTAGGCTCACTAAGCAACTTTATTTCTGAAAAATTAAGGTGAGTCAGCTGAACCCCAGATAAAGCCTAGCATAATCCTTGGAGTCTTTTATTTTATTTTGTCGGGTAAGTCTAGCTGAGTATTTTGTACTTAGGGTTTTATTCCCGTTGTTGCAGGTGAGCATTTGTACCATGGGTACTGTAAGACTTGTTTGTTTCCTGTCGATGAGGAGTAAGGCCAGGGCAAGGCAATTCCATATCCTCGTCTCATCTTTGTCGCGGGGGTTGACTATCTACTGGCACTACCTTATCTTTGTTTCCGCTAAAGACTATTTGGTTTTCAAAAACTACTGCTTCCGTACTATGAACCTGAGTTTGTAATAAATGGTACATCGCACTCTGATATTAATAACATGTCGAATTTGGTTTGAAATACGTGCGGGTTTTACTACCGAGCTCAACGATCCTGTTTGTGTTGTTGAGGAGTTGAAATCACTCGGAGATTTCCGGAATACCGGGTTTATATGGACTCAAGTGTAGACTGCGATTGCTTCGGTAATTGCGAATTATACTTGATTTCTTATAAATTGGTCGGCTCTGTCACATACACTTTTCTAAATAACCATGGGTGGACCTACGGCCTGGGCTAGGCGGGATGTAGCCCAGGGCGTAGCCCAAAAACTCTAAGAGCATGTCTTCGAAGATCCCGGGCAGCCCCATGGTTTCAAGGCTGCCAGCCCAGGCTGGCTAGCGAAGCCTAGCATCCATTAGTCTTAGGGCATGTTTGGTTCCCTCAAGACTAGAGACTAATTTTAGTGTCATTTAGTCACTAAATTAACAAACGTAGAGACTACAAGAGGGACTAGTGGTCCCATTTAGTCTCTAGTCCCAACAATCCAAAGACCCACTTAATCCACTTTCTTTGATCCATCCTTGTTCGTCGTGGAGTTGACAGTGTCATCAGACTAATTCTACGCATACAGCCCAGCTCAGTCGATGGACAAATCAACGGCTATTGAGCGGTGTTGTACTACCGCTGTTGTGCATCACGACTACATATAATTTTTTTTCCTCTCCACCAAGCGTTGCATTTTTGTTTTATTTAACACATTTATTTCAGCCCCCCGGTGGCTTTGTTTCTAGATCCGCCCATCGTAAATAACCATGCAGAGTCTCTTGTGATAATTAGCAACGAACTCTACGAGGAAGAGACCCTCAAGAGTCTCCATCCGTTCTAGAAAAGCATTGCTCTAAGGTGGCGACATCACGTCCTACTTATTGGTATCGGTGTGGAGGGATACTGTAGACTTGCCACAACATCCCTACATTCACAGTTTGACCGCATCAAGACCGGATGTCATGTTTAGTGTATGTTTGTGTGCAAGATTTCAATCCTCACCAAGAGAGAGTCATTACAAGGCCGCAAAGAGAATATTGAGGTATTTGAAGCATACACAAGATGTTGGCTTATGGTATCCCAAGGGGTCTAGCTTTGAGCTTGTTGGCTATTCGGACTCCGACTATGGTGGTTGCAAGATCAATAGAAGAAGCACTAGTGGGACTTGTCAATTCCTTGGAAGATCTCTTGTCTCATGGTCCTCAAAGAAGCAAACAAGTGTGACACTCTCTCTACCGAAGCCGAATATGTTAGTGCGGGGAGTTGTTGTTGTCAACTACTTTGGATGAGGTCCACATTGAAGGATTATGGATTTGACTTCAACAAAGTACCCTTGTATTGTGACAATGAGAGTGCTTGCAAGATGACTCAAAATCCGGTGCAACATACAAGAACCAAGCACATTGATATAAGGCACCATTTCATTAGAGAGCATCAACAACAAGGTGACATTGCAATCCATCCAATTGGTACCGAAGATCAACTTGCCGATATATTTACCAAGCCACTTGATGAGAAGAGATTTTGCAAGCTTCAAAATGAATTGAACATTCTTGACTCCTCCAATATGAGTTGAATGCACCCCACATATGTGACATGCCTCTCCACCGAGCCAAAGCAAAGGTGAAATTGTTTGACATGTCATCATGATATCTAAGGACTTGTTAGAACATATAGACATACAACTTGTTCTTTAGGTTGCATTCATGGAAAAGCAATGTTTTCCAATGTATGTATGCCATCACTATTGTCTTATATGCTTGATTGATCTAGTGATGACATATGACATGCTTGTGGGCTTGCAATCTCAAGTGTTGAATTTGGATATATTGTCAAATATGTGGTTCAACATAGACATGATAACCCTCCATTGAGGTGTGAAGAAGCTTGTCTTTGTTTCAAACCGAATTACGTGTATGGCAAGCTATCCAAATTTGATCAAATTTGAAAACTAATCTTTCCAATATCAAAAGAACCCGATCAATCCTTTTATGTCAATTGTTGACAAAGGGGGAGAGATTAGTGCATAAAGATTAGAAGGGGATCAAAATTTTTTGAAAGCACACAAGTAGGGGGAGCAAGCTCATAAGCCTTTTGTTGCATTTGTTTGTGCACTAACATATGACTTGCTCTTGCACATGTACTTAAATTCCATATATACATGCTTGTGTGGTGTATGCTAGTAGTATTTTGATTGATGATTGATCAACTAGCATGCTTAGGTGGTACCTAGATATTTTGATTTCCGCTCTAAATTTAAGTACCTATGCTTATAATATGATCTCACGGGGTACTTTGAGTTTTTGATGAAATATCTAGTTACTCTTGATGCTTGTATGGTGAGAAAGGCGCAACTCGATTGGTATCACACTTCAAAGGTCCATTCTTTCACCTTAAGCATCATTTTGGTAACATGGCTCACTCCCTAATTTCAATATTCATACATGTATGCAAAGCCTATACCAAACTCTAGGCATACATGTAGGGGGAGCTCATGCTACCAAAACTGAACTTATGATGATTGTCCAATCCTATGATTGAAAGCAAAATGCTTGGACAACCATGATAGGTTCAAAAACCTTTAATCATAAAATCTTTATGCGGGTTGTCACCAATTACCAAAAAGGGGGAGATTGAAGATCTCTAGATTGGTTTTGGCTAATTAGTGACATCCTTAGGACTAATCTCTCTATGCTAAGTGTTTGTTTTTAGTTAGAGATTGGTCA
>JADLZK010012940.1:0-40904 GCA_015847255.1 Hyparrhenia diplandra
AGGCTGCAGGCCCAATCAAAAATTTTCAGTTTAGATTGATCAGACATGGCTGATGCAGCAGGCGCCGGGTATTCAGGGGTTCAGGCAGTAATAAATCAAGCACAAAAAATGTGATTGTAACACACTGAACGTGAAGTTTGTACAACGTAACGCCATACGAACGAAACGTAAGAGAAAATTGTTGCATGACACAACCCAATCCATATCCAAACAGAACATCAGCTAAAATCAGAGTTTTCTCAAAGAACATTTTCAGTGCTGGCCGGGTGAAAATCAGAATTTTCAAAGAACATTTTCAGTACTTATTATAGCTCCTTCCTACGAGGCATAGTTACAACCAACAAGAGTTCACTTCACAGACACTGATCCGAACACTGAGCAGCAGCTTTTTGTTCATTAAATAAACAATAAATATTCCTAGTTTTTCCTACCAAAAGTTGTTCAGGCTTAGTTTCTGGACGAATATACAGACAAGCTGAAGAAAGAAATCTATCCATCCATCCATCCATTGATGAATGCATCAAAACCAAGCATCTCATCGCATCGATCCATCGTCTCTGAAGCACATGGTGGTCATCGCGCCATGCGTAGCGACCCGTCCTTGATGAGGCTGTTGCTCAGTGTCTTGAACCGCTCTCTCGAGTACTGCCGGGACGCCTTCCTCCAGTCCGTGCCGGCCTTCATCATGGCCACGAACTCCTCGAAGCTGATCCGCCCATCCCTATCGGTGTCGACTTCTTGCAGGACGTTGTTGAGCGCGGCGTCGTCGGTGTGGCCGGCCTCGTCGGCGAGCGCGTCGGCCAGCTCGGCGCGCTCGATGTAGCCGCTGCTGTCCTTGTCGAAGAAGAGGAACGCCTTGCGGAGGTGGGCGTCGTTGGAGAGCCTCTGCAGGTGGATGGTGATGGCCACGAACTCGCCGTAGTCCAGGTACCCGTTGCCGTTCACGTCGGCCTGGAAATTGATTTCGAGTTACTCTAATCGTTGTGTTTGCACATACAATGAGATCGATCAAGGAGTAATAACAAAACAAGGACGCATGCTTACGGCCTCCATGAGCAGCTCCATCTCTGGCTCGGCGAGCTTGGATCCGACCTTCCTGAGCCCAGCCTTGAGCTCCTCCAGCGTGACCCTACCATCCTTATCGGTGTCCATGAGCGCGAACATGTCCCGTATCACCTCCACCTCCTCCACGGACAGGTGTTCCGCGATGACCCTCATGGCCTTCTTCTTGAACTTGTTCATGGCCGAGAACTGCTGCAGGCGCGCGCGCACGACGTCGCCGAGCGGCACGTTGGGCGCCTTGCGCGCGTTCTGCAGCCACGGGTGGTCGAGCACCTGCTGCGCGGTGGGTCGCTTCTTGGGGTCCATCTGGGCATCTGGCGGACGAGGCTCTTGGCGCCCTCGGAGATCCGCGGCCACGGCTGGCGCTGCAGGTCCAGGTCGCCCCGGAGGATGGCGCGCGCCACGCCCTGCTCCGTCTCCGCCCAGAAAGGGCGGCACGCCGCAGAGGAGGATGTATAGGATCACGCCGGCGCTCCAGATGTCCACCTCCGGACCGTAGCTCCGACGAAGCACCTCCGGCGCCATGTAGTACGGGCTGCCCACGATCTCCGTGAACCGCTCCCTGTTGTTTGCCACACCATTGCAATACACAGAACACGAAGTTGAACAAACGAACCAGTGCCCAAAAGCCAAATAGTAGACTTTTTTTCGTCACTATTTTTTTTACGAAAAAATCGGACGATCCTGTCAACGTTGTGAATATGCGAGCTGGATCCCTATCACTGTCGTGATTGTTGCTGCAGCCGCTCGGACGCTTCCACGCCGATTAATAGACGTCAGGCACATGAGATTTAATTTCAAGACAAAATAAAACGGGCTTTAATTTCTCGCGGTTTTGACAAGACTTGTTCCTCCCTGCAGTGTGTCTTTCTCATGCACACGCATTTTCGTGCCTACTATATATATATACACTTCTTTGAAGCTTTCACAAGAAGGTACGGTGCCAAAAGTTAGGTGCAACGAAGTGTAGCGCTGGCACTAATGAAAAATCCGGCGACCTAACAAGCGGTATCGGTATCACACACTTTCACGTGTTTCATTTAAAAAATTAAATGAGTATTAGGTGTTTGAAGAGCGGCAAAATTAGAGGCCCTTTTTTTTTTTTTGCATATGTTTGGACAAGATTTAAATCATCATTTTCCTATACTGGAGAACATTCGCCATATCTAACCGAAAAGGGACGAGTGTAAAGAACCAAAAATAGGTTAAGATTATCGTAGAGGACAAATTGACAACCACACGGACGGAAAAGAAAAGGGAAACAAAAATATGATAATCACCCGGTTTAGAAAGCCAAATTTTGACGGAAAAAATCTAGCAATTCGATCTTGAAGGATTTAAATTTTGAAAAAAAAATCTAACAATTCGATCTTGAATTATGGAACTGAACAAGATATCGAATAGTAGGATTTTTAAAAAAAAACAGGCCGACAGCATCATCAGCAAGCAGTCGATCTGACCTGGTTTGAAGAAGACGGAGAGTCGAAATCGATGGCCTTGAGCTGCGCGTCGTCGCTCTTGCCGGCGTAGAGGAAGTTCTCGGGCTTGAGGTCCCGGTGCATGACCCCGTGCGCGTGGCACGCCCGCACCACCTCGGCCACGGTCTCGCCGCCGCGGCCGCCGCGCGCTCTCCGTGTACCTCCCCGCGCGCCACGATCCGGTCGAACAGCTCCCCGCCGTCACAGAGCTCCATGACGAGGTGCACGGCGTCGGCGTCCTCGTACGCCGCCCTTAACCGCACGAGCGCCGGGTGGTCGGGCAGCGACGCCATGATGGCCACCTCCCGGCGCACGTCGGCCACGTCCACCGCCGTGCGCAGGCGCCGCTTCGGGATGGACTTGCACGCCAGCCGCTCCCGCGTGGCGCGGTCCGTGGCGAGCCGCGTGACGCCGAACTCGCCGCGACCGAGCTCACGCCCGAGGTGGTACTTGTCCGTCACCCGCAGCCGCGGGTGGTGCGGCACCACGCCGTCCAGCACGCGCGACGCCGACCGCGGCGCCGTGTCGTACGGGTTGTTGGGCTTAGCTGCCGCCGCCCCCGCCGCCGCCGCCTTGGGCCTCCTCGCCGCCGCCTTGGGTCTGCTGGGCTTGTTGCTGTTGCTGCTCGGCTCCTGGCTGTTGCTGCCCTGCTGGCTGCTCGGAGGCGTCGCCGGCCTTTTGTTGTTGCCAGCACCACCTTGTGGCGCCGCCGGCGCTTTGCTCGTGGCGTCGGGTTCGGCCTCATCAGGCGACGTGGAGATGGTGCCGCAGAAGCACACGTTGGCGTTGCCCATGGCAGCTTGGTACTAGGAGCAGCTAGCGTTTGTTGCCGTTGCTCTGCAGGTTACTGGTCTCTCTCGAGCTTGTTTGTATGCATATAAAGTTATAAACCTAAACCTGCGGCGGTTGCTGCTTCTCCTCTCTAACTAGCTCTACCGGAGTGGTTGTGCTTGTGTATGCATGGATGGAGAAGCTACTCCTAGGTCAGAAGGGAAATATCTAGGGAGTACGTATATGAAGAGAAAAGATTTGGTTGGTGTAGTGTCGACTGTATGAACAGTTGAAGGGAGGCGAGCTGAGAGGGTGGACGAGTTAATGAGCTCGGGAAGGAAGGAGGGAGGGAGAAGTGGTCGCGGGAGGGAAGAAGTCCAGCTATCCAAAGTACGCAACGACGACAGGGACGAGAAAGGGAAAGGGAAGACGAAGAAGAAGCAGCAGCAGCATATGCAGGTGCAGCTTTCAATCATAAAAATGGCAATAGAATATGGAGATGGATGATCAATTCATCCGGAAAGCTAAGGGCCTGGAGGCGGCTTTGCTTCAGGCATACGTTCTTGGTTCTTTGGAGGAGACGGACGGATGGATCATGGCCGGGTCGCGAAAAGGCATACGTACGGTTGGATCGGCGGTGTTTGGATCGGCGGTGTTTGAGACCGCGCGGAAAGACAGGTTTGATTTCGTGGGGGCGTGGAGAGGCAGAGGCATCGTGGCGGCTTACCGAGGCTGGCGTGCTTGCAGCGCGGCAGCGAGCGGAACCAGCGTTGCTCTTACCGCCTGCTGGGGCTCTGGGCGCGGACACCATCACCGTGGGCGGGGGCGATCCAATGAGTTGGTCTGGGGCAGGCACATCGTGTACGCCGCCCGCAGCAGCTTGGCCTGGCGCTTGCCGGGTATCGCCATCGATAGCTGCCGCCGCGCCGTGTGGATTGGACGCCACTGCTTGTGCTTGTTCCAGCAGGAGGTGAGGGAAATAGAAAACGACCCGGCGTTTATGGCGCGAGATATTAGTTGTGGAGGGAAACAGCCCGATGTTATTGTCGAGTTCCCGTTTTTCCATCTTTGTACAAACTTCGGAATACCCTGTTAATAATAAAAAATGCCTCCTTGTCTGCCATACACCACATGATCCTGCCCGCGTCGTTGCCACCAACTTTGAATTCAGCGCAGGGACACGCA
Organism: Hyparrhenia diplandra; assembly: GCA_015847255.1. Lineage (NCBI taxonomy): Eukaryota > Viridiplantae > Streptophyta > Magnoliopsida > Poales > Poaceae > Hyparrhenia > Hyparrhenia diplandra. The sequence goes on from JADLZK010012940.1 coordinate 4,497, forward strand.
CGGTGTCGCTCCAGTCTCCGGGGGCCGGACAAGTAGGTTATTCTGCCATCTCATCCTGAAGCAGATAAAATTGACGGTGGGTGATGATTTTTTTTAAGAAAGAAGGTTTGCTTTATTATATTATATAAGATAAGAATACGGCATTGGACAAGGTTTAGCACAAAGCGTATAGGAACGCCCAAACACGCCTAACGGCAACCAACAGAAATAGGTACAAAATCTCTGCTGAGTTACTTCTTACTTATTATATCCTGGGTCAGAACAAGTTAGTTGGTAGTGAAAAAACCGAAAACACAAGGACTCCAACTCTGATGCGGCTCAGCACCATCTGGCACTTGCAGCCAATTCTTACAGTTGGCTCACTTGCACTTCCAACGAGGTCACCAGCTAGCGCATCCACCTGCTGGTCTCCGAGTTCCTGTGTGTGTGTACATTGGTCACCATAATCTCTATTTCTTTGTTCCAATCAACACCGTTCGTTCCCCAATCCAGCACGTCCCCTGCTTAATTAAACGACAGGCTATCCATCGTGAAGCCACAAATTCGTAATCCCAAGTCTCTTGTTCTGACAGGCCAATCAAAAAAAAAATAAACGACAAATAGTCTCATGTTCTGCACGGAACAGACAAGTCTGATCAGACAGTTCTCTTCTTTTTGAACATCTCTAAAAACTATTCTTAGATATATCACTGGTAAACAACTTATTCTTAGATATCTTTTTTTTATTTTTTATAGTAACCACAAAAATTTTTGCACCTAGGGGGATATTTTTAAAGGAGAATATTTTTGTCTACAGTCATTCTGAGTGAAGGAAGGAAAGTCCACAGTGTTGAAACCAACATCCAAAATACTTGGCAGGTTTATTTCTGGATTTTAGTGTGTAAACACGTCTCTACGTACTGGCTTGTTCTTTCTGTTTAGCTGAGTATCATCACCCACCCAATGAGATGGTCACATCTCTAACGTTTTCTGGAAGATTAGCATTGCTTTCAAAACCCAAAACAAGTCACAGCAGGTTTTGTACCTTGTAAGCTTTTTTGCAGCTTTTAAGCAATTGACGGTTTGTTATTTTTTTTTTCTACATGCATTGGCGAACGCGGCAATCACCATCTATCTGTCGATTTCATTTCAGTTTTTCTCCCCTGATCGTTGCACGTACAGAGGAGCCCTCTACCAACCCAAGAACGGATTAGGCACCGCAAGCTCATAGACATACATAAGACTGATATATATTTTTTCCCGAAGAACCAGGGGAGAAAGCCGGATGTATATTAATAGAGAAGGACATAAGATTCATATTAACAACACTAACTATACGAGCAATCTTTGTTAGGAGTTGGTTCAGGACCACAAGGCGGGCGTTGCGTTAGTAGCTGGACTAATGATGTCGGCTGCGAGAAAGCACACACTAGAGATGGCACCGTGCGAGATAGTACCAGAAAGGAGGTCGCTGTCGCTGTGACCCTGTCCGCTCTGGTCCTCTTCGAGGAAAGGCGACCGTCAGGACGCTGGCTGGAGGGCAAAGCGAGCAGCGGCCAGCGGCCGTGGTCAGTCAAACAAGAGCACAAAAGGGATGGGAGGGAGGAGGGAGCCAACATGATAGCGGCATGAAGCGACGTGCAGCGGCTAATCATATGATTCTGCGCCCTGCGAAGGGCAACCGAGCTTAGACAAAATTACATTACCGCGTCCTCTTTTGTTACAGCACCTACTAGTAGCCAGCCTTTCGTGCGCCATCATCAAATCGAAGGGCTAGTAAAAACAGGCTTGTCCCGCTCACCATCAGGACAGTCGGTAGATCCTGCGTCTCTTCTCCTTCTGAGACGACAAGGGATTCCTGGGTTTTTTGTTTGGGTTCTCTAGGTCAGCTGTCTCATCAAATCCTACCAAAACGAGCTCAAGGTAGACAGACACACACAGACAAGCAGGGGTAATAATCTATTGACACGACCACGCGCAATCCAAAGAAAAAAAACATAATTGCCTCGTGTCGCCGTCGCTGCGTAGCCTCAGCTCGACCTACTAGCCATTGTAGCTGACCTTGGTGCAGGCGTCATAAAAACAGGCTAAAAGCAACAGACCTCAAGTGTTTAATAAAGAGGACAAACAAGGCAAAGCGTCCAAGCAATGGACAGCAGCGGACAGATTAGATTCAGCCAACAATACAATGTGACAACCTCTATTGTAGCCATCAAGCATCCGTCTAACGTCTTAACTCTTAGAAATCAGCCAACGGTTCGGTTTGGTATAAGCGTTTTGCAACAAAAGACTTCGAGGCCAAGCAACCAGTCAACAATTTACCTTTAAACGCTGCAAAGATCCAGGGCATGATAGCAATCTGATGTGACTACAAAATCTGGTGACAGCATCGACACCTCCACTCCTCCAGCAGAGTATAATAATAATGAAGAAATAAGGGGCATATTAACACATAAAAGGTGTAACTTAAGAGAACGAATATGACCTGAAACTACTTTCCCAGAGTTTTTCCACATTACCGACCGACCATGTGCAGTCACTCGAGTAGCAAAAATAACTCACAGATGGGGCCAACGGTGGCGTAATAACAGGCTAAGTTAGTTCTATAATAACAAAATGGCTCCCTCCCTCGCTCCACATCCTCAAACAAAACAGTCAGCGAGCTAGGCGTTTGCACCCAGCTCAAACCTCCCAGGATGCCCATGGCCGCCTCCCTGTGCACCTCCACCATGGTTGTTGTAGTAAGAGTTGCCACCGCCTGACCGACCACCCCGGCCTCTGTTGTTGTAGTACCTCGGCTGGTAGTTTTTCATAGTACTCACCGCCTCTGCCACGGCCGCCATTCTGGTATCCACCACTGTGGTATCCACCACCCCCACGGCCATTCTGGTACCCACCGCCCGGCCACCACGTCCTCCCGACCGTTAGGATAGCCCCTCCTGCCACCACCACGACCACCACCACGCTGGTTCTGGTAAGACCGCCGCTGGGTGAATTGTTGGTCTTTTGTTCCTGATCCTGATGATCCTCCACATCAGCATCAAATGTCTCCTGCTCTGCCTCAGCTGAAGGAACTTCATCAGTTGGATTCACCAGACCTTCATCCTCCTGAAACAACATAGTTAGTACAAAGAGGAAACATACAAATAAGATACACATTAGTTATCATAAAAGCAGTACCACATGTTCAACATCAACAGGGAGCCTGATGGTCACTGTAGATTTCTGTAGCCTGAGAATCTTCCTTCTCATCCTGTTAATGAACACACACATCAGTAAGAAATAAAGATGAAATCCAGGGCAGACAATATTTTATCATCTAAGGGGCTAAACATTGGAAAAGAAACGTGCCCATAAGAAAATGGAACAAAGTAAATTGTTTGCAAAAGATGAATGGGCACAAGCAAAAAGGAAAAAAAAAAAAAGATTACAAATCCTTAACAAATATGAAGGCAGGGCTAATTAGATAACACATTTTCCCCTAAAAAAACACAACACAACCTAAACATAACATAAAACATGAAATCTACAAACAAAAGCCCATGTGTTCATGATTAAGATGCAGGTGAATCTACAATAGAGAAAATAGACACCAATCTCATGGACAAACAAATCAGGCAAAAAGATCTAACTGAAAACAAGACAGATACATAACTAATGTTCTTTTTTACGTGTATCTAATCTAAGAGAAATAAGAAACATTCAATTTTATAAAAAGAAAAAAAAGGATATGCTACAAACATCACAACAAATCTAATAGCATCACAAAAGAATATGCAGTTTCAAGAAAGATAAAGACAGATTGCACTTTTATATAGTTTATACTCCGTACAGTTTATACACATACAATACAATCAATCAATTTTTGTAATGTGATGATTCAGGTACCAATGCTATGCAACCTTTTATGGTGCTCATTCAAGGGGAAGAAAAACCTTTAAGTTAGCATGAACAAATAACAAACATCACAAGTACTTAAGATCAACCTTTAAGCAGTTTTTAACTTTGGTGATTGCTTTTTTTCCCCCTCAAACAACGGAGGAGAGCTGCTTGTTATTTCATTAAGATAGGAGAGCTGCTTCCCAGTTAGCAACTGAAGAATATTCCTACATTCTCAATGACTCATTTCAATAATCTCTAAATACAAAGAATAACTCATGATGTATTGCAACAATACAAATACTACTCGTTTAAACTGGTGTTTAGCATGTTTATACACCGTGTAATCACCAAATTGTGGCATGCCATTTTCATTTTGTCGTCCATTAATCCCCTTTAATTGGCTATTTAGCCCATTTGAATAGCTGTTTTACCCAAATAATGGCTAAATGGTAGATTGCCGACTGTTTACCATTTAGTGTCTAGAAAAAACGCTGGCTACAAACGAATTTAGTGCTACACATTTCCAGCCACATGGTTCTTACATGTCACATATCCAAGTTGCAAGGGTATGCCCATCTCATAGACATAGGATAACCTTATCTGGTCCATAGAGGCCAAATTTGTCTACCTCAGTTTCAAAGCTATTCTACTAAAGTTTCTGGTATACTGAACACCACAAAATTCTAGCTGCCATTCACCCTATCCACTCTGGCTATATGTTATAAGCTACGTTAAAATTAAATCTAGAAATAAGCAAGCCATCAAAGGAATCAAAGCAAAACTGTAAGATATCCTGATATCCCGCCGGGCTTACAATGGGGATTGTTCTGACAACATACAGCACTGAACATTCTAATGTACTACATATGAATGGGAGTCACAATAACAAAAATGAATTCACATGCTAAAAAAATGTTCTACTAAAAGCTACAACCTATAATGGTTCTTCCTATTGTAATGGATGAACCTGTAAGTGAAATTTCATGGGCATTATTCTGTATACAAGATTCCAGTTAGATGACTAAAGCATGATTGTGTCATCCAATCTACATTTCATTTCACTAGTACTCATTTTTCATCTATTGGTACAATGCTGCATATTTCAGAACTGAATATATGTGTCTCCACTGTATAGAAAGTCGATAACACAAGGTGGGAAAAGATATTTTCTTATTTTTTGTCTAATTTTTAGAAATAATTAAAACAAGGCTTATTGACAATGTCATTGAGGCATCACTAAACCGCCAATGTGCTGCATGCATACGCGCCTTAGCAGCAGGCGACTCGTTTTTACCACTTTGATAACCATGCCTACTGAAATGATCTTAGATAGCTACCATCAAGTTTTAATTCCACACATAGATTGTTCTCTTTACTGTTTACACAAGGTTTTATTAGGTCTAATACTATAATTTGTAGAGCTATCAAGAGACTAAATAGCATGATTACTTCAGATGCATATTCGAGGAAAAAGGGATAACTTTTTTCCTTTATGATGAATGTGCCAGTACATGTTCCATGAAAAACTAAAATGAGCTCTACATTTTATGACTTCTAGTTAGTTAAGACTGATGGTGGCATCTCACTCAATCATCAATCCTGATATTTGATACAGAAAGATTGTGTTTTTTATGAACCTGTCTTTGTCCAATATCTAAAAGGAAAAATAACAGAAAATTTGATCAGCCAATATCCTGATATAACTGTGTACCGTATACAGAAAGATTGTGTTTTTATGAACCTGTCTTTTGTCTCAGTTCTATGTTGGTGCTATCTAAAGGAAAAATAACATATATTATGGATAACATCATGCCAAAACATATTGTTAAGTCAGTAGCCAATGGGTGTGAACAGAGTTGGAATGAACTATGAATGTCAGGGAAATGAACAGGAGGGATCAGGTAACCAAATTTGTAATTCGATGATCGAACAGAGAAAAAGATTTTATTTCAGCTCAGTACTTGGACCACCAACTTTTAATTGGTATGAAATCCTGGTCCCTATGAGGCTATGAATGAATACACAAAATCCCAGCCTTTATTAAAATAGTTTAGCTATGTCATCATTGAAACCCCAAACTATGTCTAAGACAACATGAGATAACAGCACCAGACACTACAATTTGAACTGAACCGTGGGGGCGTGGGGCCAAAAACATATATTAAAGGGAAAAACTGTACAGAAACCTTACAAGATGCCTAACCAGCAGTTAGACAAGAGAGGAAAGGAGGGAGAGGAACAGAACAAACCAAAAAGCACTACGCAACTAATAATTACAAGGCATCTAGCCAGACACTACAATTTCATTGCCATGACATAAAATTGCTGCAGCAATGGAAATTATTGTTAGTAAATTAAAAAAAAAAAAAGTCAATTATCACAAATACACTACTGTCCAGAATAAAGATGCTCACTTAAAAGATCGACCTACCTAAATTTTCAACATCTCAACTGATTAGTAATATTGATTTCCCAAATGAATCCTAGAGCTTACGTCACATTTTCTTTACATAAAAAAAACTATCTGTTGTAGCTTTTCAACATCCCATATGTATGATGATACAAAACAATATCCACGATACTCCCTCACTCAAAAAAAAAAAAAAAAAAAATGACTAGTTTTGTCTGAATTCAAACTACTTGAACTTGGACCAAGTTTTATAGGGAAGCTTATTGACATTTAGGACACTAAATAGTCTACCATAGAACTACATTCATGATGAATCTATTGATACTTCTTTACTGATATAAATAGACATTCTTGGTCAAACTTAAGACTTAAGATAGTACGGAGTATAACACTATAACATAGGAAAATACTAGCTTGGCATTGAACATTTGGGACAGAGAGAATATAGTAATAAAATAATAAAATCAACAATAGCCAATGTCATCAGCAAGACTATTGAAAATCATGAAACCATTGCATTAAAGTTATACAAAACAGGTAATGATAAGTTTTGTTCCATGACAAACATATAATGTAAAAGGAACTAGCTTCGTTTCACTAGAACTTAGCATCTAGAACTAAACAAGATTCAGGATAGCATTAAAAAAACTGGCATGGCACCCCATTAATGAAATTAAAAAAAAGGACTGGCCTTAGTTTTGCCACAGAATACAGACCTACAATACTCTAAAACGAACATATTGTTTGGTTCTGAAATCATTTGTTAGAGGCTACGTACTCAGAACATGAAATAGAACAAATGAGACAAGTAAGCAAACTAATTTTCCATTCAACACATTACTATTTCCAAAATATCAAAGTACCATATCATTTGGAAAAGGGCACAGAGATGCACTCCCTCCATTCCAAATTATGAAACATTTTGGCTTTTCTATATAATTGATTTTACTATGTATCTAGACATAGTGTATATCTAAGTCCATAGTAAAAAGGTATTTATCCAGGAAAACCAAAAATGCCTTATAATTTGAAATTGAGAGAGTATCTTCATGTGATGTTTTGATAACAAAAACCCAGATACTATGAATCAACATTAGATCACTAATCTGGAGTATGGACAGTCATACTAGAAAAAGATCTCAAATAATCTACAAGCATGTTTGACCGCTTGTTATTCAAATTTTTTTATATAAACAGCCTTTCATTTTGATATAGTTACACTTTAATAATAATTTATTTATTTCTAAATTAATTTGAATACATCCATACCTAAACTTAAAAGAATTATTTTAATGGAAGCAGCCTGAGAAATAATTGTATATTTAGATCAATCATGCCATCCATACCTAAACATTGTTAATGGAAAGCAATCAAAATAACAAACCTTGTGTCCTTCAACAACATGGCTCTCATCCACTGCTTCGGTGCCTGAGGAGACACAACCATGCTCTCTTGCACCTGCACACCTCCAGTTCCAAGGCTTGCCACTGCAGCAGCCAGATCCAATTGTGTCATTTCTAGCTGAGCTGTGTAGTAGCCCGATGCCATGATCCTATCCAGCTTTGCCCTCACCCCAGCATCTACAGCCAAAAGGAAATACAGATCAAGTCCAAGTCAGACTATCCTACTATCTCAAACAAAATCAAGTGCACGCCATGTAGAAACACCCACATGTGATGGTGGAGTCAGGGTGGATGGGTTCATCCGCACGGCGGAGCCAGAGGCGGGCGTGATGGGCACAAGCCTGGAGGGCGTCACGGTGCGAGACTACGGCTGCAGCAGGAGGGCGTGACGCGGTGAGGGAGGCAAGGGCAGCAACCGCATTCAGATCGGTCTCCGCAAGACTGTCCTCCGGATCATCCCCGACGTAGTCATAAGTGAGACAGCTGTTCCGCTCGAGCTCGCGGGTGTACATCGAGGAGACGAACTCGCTTTGCGGCTTGACGTCGAAGAGTGAGCCGAAGTAGATGAGCGCGAGGAGCTCCTGGACTGACGAATCCGAGTCGGAGGAGGAAGCGGGGGCGGCGGCGGCGGGGGCGGGGGCGGGGCGGGAGGAGAGCTCCTCTTCGGCGGATGCGAGTGGGGCGGAGGCGCTCGAGCTCGTCGATCAGAGCGGCGACGACGGGCTTGGAGCGGAGAACCTCCTCCTGCTCTCGGTTGAGCGTCTTGCCGGCGGCGAGCGACTCCTCCATCTGCGTGATGCGGTTGTACTTCTTCCGCAGCGCGCGGAGACGCTTGGATATCACGCTGAGCACCGGCCCGTCGGTGGCCTCGGCAGCCATCGCGGCCGCAGCGGCGGCGGACGCGGTCGGAGCGGAGGAGGACGAGGCGGCTGGGGAGGTGGCCATGGCGGAAGGCTAGGGTTTTAGTCGCGATTTGTGGCAGGAATGGGGGCGGGGCTCGGCTCGGGGAGGGAGGCGACGAATCGAGGCGTCGGCGCGTCGGATTTATTGGGACCGGAAAGGAGACGAGTTGGTAGGGTAATCGGGCCATCGAGGTCGCTGGATGGTCGCGCACGAATCGTAAAGCACTAGTTCATATTTTGCTCTGGGCTGAGGGCCTGAGGCCCTCAGGCTGGTGAACCCGGTACGTTCGGTACCTAATCCTCGTTTTGGTCAATTGGCTTTCTGAAGGTCTCGTTTTGCTCCATTTCAGAAGAACTGATTTGGTTTATTTTTTGAATCTGGTTTATGCTAAAATATACATTCGGTTAAGAAATAGTTCCGCACGGATTGATCCAACACGGTTTTAAATCCGTCCATTTTGTATATCAAAACACTGGATTTACTTCACACCTCTTAGGTATGGAACATAAATAGATGGATCAACCGGATTGAGTGTCGGGTGGATTCACTCAAACCAAAACGAAAATAATCCGGGATGGAGGAATTCTATGTTCACTAAAGCGAACAATCCGTATATTCTCTTCCACATTTTTAGATTCTAAATTTATAAAAAAGTTAAGAACTTATGATATCATATCAAATTTTTACATTGGAAAAGTATATGTTGTATCTAAGATATTTGTGATATCAGATCAAACGAAATATTTGAAAATAATTAAACATTGAAATAATTTGTAGTTTCATAAATTTAGCAAGGCTTTTCTTTTGTCCAATCCCATGAGGTTTAAAATATTGGATTCTAGACAATTAGGCGGGTGTGATTTGAGGGCATGCATGGCCGATAGGGAAGGCCATGGATAGTGAGGGCGTGACAATAAAATTAAATAAGAGATTGAGGAAGAAAATAAAAATCATGTCTATGCGGAAACAAATGTATAATGAGGTTTGATATATATATTTATAAGTGATAAGATGCAACCTTCCCGATTGGACAAAAAGGTATTTGAAAATAATTAAACATTGAAATAAGTTTCTACATGTATATCTACACCATTTAGCAAGGCTAATCTTTTGTGGCAATCCATTTGTTAGGATGTCAGCAAATGGCTTAGGACATGGCAGCAGCTTGCGGGTTGGGAAAATAGAAGGGCATGGGGCTGAGAGGAAGCACTTTATGGTGAGGCCGTCTTTTTCACCGCCCCGCTCCCCACTTGTAGGTTTTTGGTTGAGTGGAGCAGCGGAAGAGATTCCCACGGAGACCAACATAGAGCAGGCACCTTTTGCACTACTCTTCTCGATTCTTGTGGGGAGCATAGCCGGAGAGCGCTACCAAAGGAACAATAAAAATCTTTTATGTAATTAGTGAAACTAAGTGTTTGGGAGATAAAAAAATGACCTATCTGCACCTGTGTAGATGCTTCATTTTTTTTAGAACAATGACCATCGGTCTAGCTCATATTAGTGTAGATGCATCTTTTTTTAGAACAATGATGATCATCGGTCAAGCTCATATTGAAGCTCTCTTTGGATCATCTCCTCTAGACATTAGAGTTCTTAAAACTTCAGATTGAGCACTTTAGCTCAGTTTTGAGATCTAAGACTCTAAATAATGGCCCTAAAACTTAAAAGGTAGGTTAGAGTTAGATTTGTTTATTTTTACCCAAATAACCCAAAAAGCATCCAAACACATGGGTTAGATTGGGTTATTTTGCTCTAACCCACAAAAAAGTAACCCCTCAAAGGGGTGAATTTTTGTTTGGTAGAGCCCACCAACTCAAAGGCGCACACCGACTTGAAAAGGTGATTGAAAAGTGTTTTAACCATGTCATTTTTAATTCTTTGAGGGTTAGAGTTAGAGGATCCAAACACTTTTAATGGGGCTAAAACTTAAAAGATAATTTCAAACACCTGTTTAGTCGCTCCAAATAGGCCCTATCAATAAACGTTATGACTACCGTAGAAGGGCTCCGTGCACGTGGAAATCTAAAGGGGGCGCGGGGACTTTTAGACAGCAACCTATTTTCTATATTCTATACATTTTTTTGTAAAACAAAACCAAATTTAGGGAGCATCCTCCTCAGATGCTCTATCAGCATCACTTTGTACGCCGCCGATGAAACGTACTAGTCGTCGCACCTAAAGCATTTTCGGAGGACAATGCGCAGAGACTGAAATTAGTACAGTACACAAAAAAACACTGCAATCAGAAAAAAATATTCTTTTTTCCCGTCCACAAATTGCAGTGAGGGACCCACGAGGGGCAGTGAGCGATATCCACTCTGCTTGGGATTCCATCACCGTCTTCTCCCTCCAGGCTCCCGCCCTCCACTTTCCCCGTCGCCGACGCCATGTCGGAGCATCTAGCGCCCCACAGCTCCGTAGGAAGCCGCAGCTCCGTGCTGACCCATCACCACCACCAGCGCCTCCCGCCTGCGCCCGCGCCCGCGCCCGCGCCCGACCCGCTCGCCTCCGTCTGGATCCGCCGCCTCCACCTCACACCCAGCTCCCCTGCCGCCGCCGCCGCCGCCACGGCCCCGCCCCCCGCCCCTGCACATCCGCGCGCCGCCGCCGCCCACTGCACATCAGGACGCTATCTCCACCGACGAGTCCCGCACGCCGACGCCGCCCTTGCCGCTCCCGCCGCGCAGCACCGGGTTCGGCCCCTTCCGCTGGAGCCCGCGCTCGTCGCTGGGCGCACCGGCCGGCGCGTGGGACGCCGCAGCTTCCGTTGGCGCCACTGCTGGCCGTAGTTCCGGCAGCGGCGGCCAAACGATCATGTCGCCGTTCTTCCGTCTCCCAGCGCCGCTGCCGCCGGTCGCGGATTTCGAGGAGGTCATGCCTTTGAGGCCGTTGATCGGGCTCAGAAGCCACAGCGGCAGTGGCGGGTTTCCTGGGCTGTCACGGCAGATAGTCGGCGACGCCTGGCTGTCGGCCAGAGCTGCAGGTATCTTTACATGTACTGTATCCATTTCTTTACTTTCCGATCATCCCTGGAAATTCTTGCACTTTTCTCTAGATAGTTCCTCATGCTAACCTGCAACAAAATTATTTTTCACTGTCGTTATGCAGTTGAGCATCAGAGACCTCAGGCTCAGATCCTCAGATTACCAAGTCTTAATTTCTCGCTGAATCTAATAAACCTTGCGGTGACAAAAAATTTCTATTTGTGTAGGTCCTGCATATCCTAGCCATGCTTTGGACATGGTCCCCATAAGAACACTGAATGTAAGAGTTTCAACTTCTTTTTTTGACTGAAATAAGAGTTTCAACTTCGATTCCCGTTACCTGGCAACATTTTATTTTTATGTGTGATGTGGCTTCTTTGTTGCATGTTGTTAGGGGGTACTCGCATCCCATAACACCAAAATCAATAACCCCCAAGAATACTCTAGAACCTGCGTAATCAGTTTAACAAAAATGTGAGAAAGGTCTTGATTGAAACATGATAATTTTCCATATTAAAACAACTACTGTTGATGGTCCTAACTTAAAGCAAATGAAACAAAACCTCTTAATGTACTTTCTGAGCATTAGTTTTCCTAGGTATGGATAAGAAGAGCTAACTGCCAGTGATTGTAGAGACTTATTGTTGTTGCACGATCTGGTTACCACTCAAACAAAATGTTATGGGATCTGACATTGTAAGAGCTAACTGCGTAATCAGTTTAACAAAATACCCCATATGGTCATAGATAACCTGCGTAATCAGTTTAACAAAATACCCCATATGGTCATAGATAACCTGCGTAATCAGTTTAACAAAACACCCCATATGGTCATAGATAACCTCGTAATCAGTTTAACAAAACACCCCTTTTCTGAAGCACATATGGGGTATTTTGTTTGAGGAATGGGGTGATCCATGATCTTCTCACTCCTCACATTTTTGTTTGTTATGTGGAATGGAACGGTTATCTATGACCATCTTATCCCTTACTATCACATGAGCTTCCAACAAAGTCCATGTGATATTTTGATGATTCAAGGTGGTTTCTCAAACAAAGCACTTTGATCGCTTCATGATTGCTTACATAAAAATCCAGATAGAATTTCTCATAACAATATATCTGGTACTATATTTGTAAGTCGTTTGGGCCTCCTCCTGTGCATGAACCATTCTTTTCTGGACAAAGGTTAGCTAACTTCAAAAGTGCTGTGAATCTGGACTGACAAAAGCATGGCTAAAACGACTAACAAATAGTAACGGAGGGAGTATATTTGTATGACTGTCCTGTTTGTGTAGAAGGGCCTTTTGGTATCAAACGCCCACATTGTACTGCTGAGAATTACTAGCTGATAGAGAAACCTGGCTTCCATGAACTAACCGTTAACATGGCAGTGTTCCTTCGCTAAACATTGTTCTACCATTTTTGCAGGACCTGCATGATAGACAGCATGGTGCAATACCAGTACAACCAAATCTTGCAAGGCATGATCCTAGCTCTAGTAGTCAACATGATGAACCTTTCTCATATTGGAACATGGGGAGGTTTCGAGAAACACGACAACTTCATCGATCACACCTATTGGTGTTGCTCCTGTCAATTTCGGCATGAAGAGGAATGCTGATTCGAACAGTTTTCTTCCTCTGAAGCTCAGGAAACTAAGTGGGGCTATTTAGTGGTTGATGAAAAATCTGGTCTGACAGTTTTTGAAATGCATAAGAAGCACACATATGTTGTTACTGTAACAGCATGCCGTAATACTTCAACACGTTAGAGCTTGAGAAGGCTGGAGATGGACGCATTTGGTGGCAACCATTGTAAATTGTACGTTTGCGCCCAAATCGTTGCATTTGGCATACTTTGAGCCACTGATCTATATGTTTGTATAATTTTGGTGTGATATATATAGGGAGATGTCTTTTGCCACGTTTCCTCTATGGCTTGTACATTCACACAATTTGACTCAAAACATGTAATTTTTTTTTCTTTCTGAGGAATTGTACCTTTTCTGTTTGCCCCGAGCTCTTGTGTTTGTAGTTGCAATTGCATCCTTACCATTTTAACCCTGAAGTTTGCTAAGAAATTACAGGTTTTGCGATGAAGCCATGCTGGAGGGTGCAACTGTTTTCCGAGATATTTCTTTATTATGGGATTCCAAACGTGGTCCTTTCTTTATATTGGGACTTCAATCGTTTCTTTTTGCTCTAATGACACCCGAAACATTTACTTTGCAAAACATGACATTTGGTCATTTTAATATCAAAATACATCTCTAATACATGTATTTTGGCCTGAATAGACGATTTTACCCCCGGGTGCTCTCTGTGCGCCATTTAGGCCGCTCTCGCCTGGCCGGCTGGCAGCTAGCTGCAGCATGGCTGCCAACGCTCGCATGGCTGCCAACGCCCGCATGGCTGCCAACGCCTGAGCAACAGAGTAGTATAGTGCCAATAATGCATCTCTGTTTCTGAGCTTATAGATAAAGGCATGTATCTCCCGTAAAACATAGTTAAATGTTTTTAAAAAATCTGAATAGTATGACTATGAACCAGCCTGAACTTTGTACATGACCACGCCATGATCAAATGTGCTCTAGATAATAATGATAACCAAATTAATACATTTCACAGCAGTACCAGGTATCGAACAAATCACAGTTCTTCACTGAAACACATATCAGATCAAAAGGATAAGCAAAAGAAAATAAACATAGTTCACCGTTTAATTGAATGGCCAATGACATCTCAGGACACAAACTAAAAAAAAAAAATCATCAAATGGGTAGCTTTCTCTTTGGAGTCATCTTCTTTGGTGCTGCAGCGGTAGGCATAACCACTGGACTAGTGGTGTTGCTTTGTGAAGATGTGCCCTCTCCTAATAACATCGCAAGCTTGCTGCACATAAATTTGATGTAACTGTTAGATGTTTGGGAAATTAATGTACGGTAAATGTGTCAATATTCTTACCTTCTTGTGACCATTCCTGGACTATCCCGTAGGATTTCTTCTCTAGTTGGCCTTTGTGGAGTGCTAGGTTCTGCAGGCGCTTTCCTAGGTTGCCTTCGCTTACTACAAGTGATGAAATAAATTAATATTGCTATAAAAAAATCAGTTTTTACTACAAGTTTCTGTATATAAAAAAATCAGTTTTTACCTCTTTTTTTTGGTCCCATTGAGTGGGCACTTGGCACTAGCTTGCCTGTGACCTTTTTCCCCCATCTCTTACAAGTCATAGGTCCTCTAATCATCTTCCTTCCCTTTGCATCGGTTGGAGCAACATCATTGTCATATTCCTTCTCACCTTCACTCTCATTGCTAAATTTATCATCTTTGCAAGATTTTTTACTATGTCCACCTTCGTCCCATGCCTTCATTCTTAGTTTCCTTTGTCGTCCCTTACCCTTTTTAGCTAGAGGTGCACCAACTAAAAATGGTAACTCAACTTGTGGCCATTGTGTTTTATCTGTCATGGGCTCAATCTCTCTTCCATAAGCACTCCTAAACTTATTCACCGAGTAGTACTCGTGCACAAATTGTTCAATGTCAATTCCCTTTGGCGGCATAAATAGGCCAATACGTGCCCACACATGGCTTACCGGTGTCTTTGCCATTCAAGACAAGTACATGTCCTTGCTCAGTAACTTCACAATATGCCGCCTGTAAACACTTTGCCGCTATGGTCCCACACCTCGGCACTCCAATGAGAACATAGAAACTTGTGATTGGTCCGTAACCAAACTATCGCTTACGCGATTCACTAACCATTTATGCTAAATTATCATAGAAAATTTCCTCCCTATAAGCCCTTGCAAAGCAGGATATATTGGCCGAACCCTCTAAATTTCTTCTTGAAGTTCGACAAGATGATGGAAGCACTCCCTTTGTTATGCATTTGGGAATACAGTCTTCACTGCATTCTCTAAGCCCTTGCAAGCATCAGAACAAACAGCAAGGAGTGGAGGCTCACCTATAGCCTTTTTCAATTGTTCCATGAACCAAGTCCAATTTTTTGTTGTTTCACAAGCTATAAAGCCATAAGCAACTGGATACATCCAATTGTGACCATCAACTGCTACAGCTGCTGCCAAGTGACCATTCCACCTTCCATTTAGTGCTGTAGCATCTATGCTCAAATGAGGCCTACAGCCTTCCAAGAAACCATCAATGCATGGTTTTAGAGCACAGAAAAAACGGTGAAAATATATCTCACCATCCACTTCAATAACATCAATCTCAACAACACTCCCGGGGCTCCTATTCATCACCTCGGCCTTCCACCTAAATAGAAGCTCAAAACTATCATCCCATTTGCCGTAAACCTCCTGAAGGGCTTTTTGCTTTACCCCCGCCAAACATTGAAATATGGAATTTCACACTCGTAAGTTGCACGCAATCTGGTTTGGAGTTCTGTAGCACCAATATTTGGTTCAACTCTAAGTATACTCACAGCCTTGCTAGCTACCCACTTGGCACTTGGAGTTGAAGTTGACATCCATTGGCTAGACACACAATCATGTTCATTGACTAAAACGGTTACCTGCAGGACAAAGAAATTGATATTAATTTACATAACAATAAGAACAAATGAAAGAAATTTTAAAATATATTATTTACCTCTACAGTAGCACTGCCTTTCAACTTTGTACCATTTATCCTCCAAGGGCAAGGGTGTTCTTCATCTCGGACTTGCAATAAGCCCTATATCTCGTCTTGCATGACTTGTCTATTCCTAAATGGAACTTCTTATTGATGGCATATTGCCGAACTGCCAGCTTGAACTCCTCCATTGTTGGGTACATTGTCCCTACCTCCATTGATGGGTTGTTCTTGTCATATGAAATGACCATCTCACCTGGAACGACATCATTAGTAGGAATGGCAGCACCATCAATATCATGTTCTTGTTCACCCATTCGGCAATCAAAGCCTTGCGTGCGCGGTTCATTTGGTGTGCCATCATCTGTCAAACCTAAAAGTTCACAAATCTGACTCTCGCTCATGAGTTCGATTCGTCCCTCATCGTCATGTGTCTCCACGATTTGTAAAGTTGTCCAATCAATTCTTTCTATATTTTCACCATCATTTACTTCACCCCTAAATATAAACAAGTGAAATCAATGTACTGTACAGCAAGTATATATGATGATAAAAATTTCAACGCTGTACAGCAAGTATATACTTGCAAATAATATCTGTTAAGTACTAGTTATGACTGCAAATAATAGTTATGACTGCAATGAAACATCAACAGCAAGTACTAGTTATGACAGCAAGTATATATTTGTTATGATGATAAAAAAATTCTCAACTAATACCTCTCAATAGATCGAGTACTTGCAAATAATATGTACGACACATACAATATGTACAGTACAATAGCATTGGTAAAAGAAAAAAAACAATGCTTCAGGAAGATTTTGAAGTGGTGTGCACCACTTCAATAATAGGAAGATTAAACTCAATTGTTGGAACCGCAACAGTAGGAATCAATGACTTCACTAGGTCAACAGCTTCATCACCCAGGCCATCGACGTCCATTGCCGGCTGCGGACCTCCATCGGATGGAGGATTGAGGGTGCCCAGGCAACCAACGTCAATCGCCGGCACCTCTTCATCGTCTGCAGGTGGCTGCTCTCCGGCCATGGATAGAGATCGGCGACGTGGGGAGAGGGAAGGGCGACGTGGGGAGAGGGAACGACAGGCCGAGCGGCGGCGGCCGTCTCGCGGGGAGATGAAAAGATACGACGGGAGAAGATGAATCGATTCATCTTACGTAAAAGCAGAAGGGCAATACGGGTATTTTGGAAAAATACATGTATTTCATATTATCAAATGAATTAAAATGATCAAAATGTCATGTTTTGCAAAGAGTAAATGTTTCGGGTGTCATTAGAGCAAAGCAAACGATTAAAGTCCTAATATAGCAAAGCACCATGTTTGGAGTCCCATAATAGCCAATATCTCTTGTTTTCCTGGCGAAATTTGTCGGTTGGAGGTTTGCACGGCTATGAATCGTTTGGAGGCTTGCTGGGGCTTTAAGAGCATCTCTAGCCCAAGTCCCCGTAAATTTTAGGGGTTTGGGTAAAAACTAAACTCGAGTGAAACCTCTAAGGACAATCCAATACTAGAAACTATATGTAGTTTCTATTCCCAATCGGCATAACTACTTATTGTATCAAAGTGGTTTTGCTTCAAATCAAAGGACAATTAACCAAACCGCACATAACTAAAGTAATTTGTATCTCTTCGACTGTGATTGATTTGTATCTGAGGATAAGGATTAGAGCAGAAACACCAATCGGCATTCAACCACTTTGATACAATAAGTAGTAACAAGGAGACAATGCATGTATATCACGTAAGATGCTGACGGTCCTTCACACACTCCACAGTCTCCTAGTCTCCTATGTGCTTTGAACACGGCCGGTCCTTTCTTGTTTTCACAAATAAAAAATGCATGCAACCTAACTGCTCGTTCACTGGACAGATCAAGTCCAACATTTGCATTCAGTATTTGTATGTTTGGAGAAACTTGCGCACTTACCACCGATTCCCTTTCATGAGGTATACCATAAGTGAGTGCTACTCCGGCTACATGAAAGTTCCTGTGGGCGGGTGATGGGCAGCTCACCGGAGGCAACTGCAAGGTGGCCTGGACAAAGAGTGTGTGTGTGTGTCGACAGAGAATGGTGGTCTGGGTATGAAGGACCTAAAAGCGTTCAGCCGTGCGTGCGACTCAGATGGATGTGGTTAACATGAGACGACGAACGTCCTTGGAAGGGCCTCCAGCCACCACCAGACAACGATGATTGGCGACTCTTTAGTGCTGCAACCAGGGTGACAATTGGCAATGGCCACAAAGCTTCTTTGTGGCACTCACGTTGGTTAGATGGACAAGTTCCTTCAGAGCTGTTACCCAACCTCTACAAACACAAGAGAAGGAAGAACCGCACGGTTTCAGAGGACGGGCTACAATTGGGTAAGGGCTGTTGACCACAATATGAACCAGTCCATTATCTCGGAATATTTACAGCTTTGGAATCTCTTATCTCGAACCTGTGTTCAACTGGTGCAAGAAACTGAGGATCAAATCGTCTGGACGGTTTCATCTAGTGGTGTTTACTCTGCCAAGTCGGCATACAAGCTGCAGTTCCAGAACCATGGCACGTGTCAGGCTGCAAAGTTCATCTGAAAATCAAAGGCACCACCGAAATGCAAGTTCTTTGTTTGGCTACTCCTACAGGGAAGAATTTGGACGGCTGCGAGGCTCCAGGTGCGGCAATGGCCTAACGAATATTTTTGCCAACTGTGTCTTAGGAACCTGGAAACGGCATATCATCTGTTCGTTGAGTGTCCAGTGGTCAGGACAATCTGGGATAGAGTGGGGACCCGGGACAATGCTTCATGTCTATGGCCTGAAAATTGGAGTGTCTCTACAAGCGTCAAGGAATGGTTTCTTCAGTCGGTGGCCTATCTCCCGGCATCACTCAAGGAGGGACTGCTCTCTCTGATCCTTGTCAAATACTGTTCCATTAGAGCTGCACATAGGGACGAACTCGTTTATACAGAGAGAGTAGTACATCCCTGAATCTGGATTCAACAAAGTGGCAAATGAAGTGATCCTCGTGTTCAAATCCTTTTAACATGTCACTAGACCACTCCACTGCCATGCATCCTCTCCGGCTCAAATCTGGTGGTAAAGGCAGCTAAAAACGCGTGAGTACTCCTATGATTGTATCCCTTCTCTAAACCTACAACAGATTGGAATGCATTGGGTAACGACATTGGTAAATGCATGATAATCATGCAGCGCTGATCATGGAGAGGACTAGCTATAAACAGCACGCGCCAACACACATAGGTGCGATACTTTCAAACGAAATTGCTGCCAAATTAATGCCGTCACAAGGCCACTCATCACCTCATACATGAGTCACAAAGTTGTGGCGTTTCCCGGACGGTCAAGGACTCAAGGCATGTAGTTCTAGAGAAAGGCACAGTTCCAGCTAAGCACCTGCATGTAGTTCTAGAGAAAGGCACAGTTCCAGCTAAGCACCTAGAAAGGAGGGGCAACCGAATGCGGAAATGAAGCATGCTAAGTGGCCTTCTTATTCTTCTTTTTCTTCTTCCGCTCTTCCTCCTCCATAATCTCCTCCTCCTCATTCCTCGATGTTGTCTCGGAAGTGTTGACCACTGCTAGCGGTGTCTGGCCGGGGACGGAGAGGAAAGCTGGCTCTCGATGCACATTTTGATTTTTTCCTCCACTGATTGCATAGCGACGGCCATTGCTTTTGTCACGGCAGCTTCCGTGGTCTTCTGATGTGCTGCAAACAAACAAAAAATTAATTGAACACTCAGTAAGATAGAGAACTGATTAGACAACTACAATTTAATTAGACACCCAATTAATTAAGTCTTTTTATTTACACCTTTCATTTTGTGCGCACGATATTTACTAAAATACCGTGCAACGCGTCTTGCACCCATCCAAAATAAACCTAGTAGAGTGAGCACCACCTCAATCACTTCAAGGACAAGCATGGCTACTTCTTTTTTCCGTGGTGGTGGCGGTAATCCTGGTACTAGTTGAAGGATTATTCAGCTTCTCCCCAGCAAAACAGATATTGTAAGTTACTACTCATTCACATTATAAGTAAACAGAAACACATAACAGCTTTCAAACCCAACCTTCGCAGTCGGTCAATCCTTACACTGATCGACGCCCTCCACACTCAGAATACATATTGTAGATGTGTTTAGGCGTAATCATTCCGTCGACGCTTATAAAAGTGTTGTTCATCACCTGACAGAGACAGACATCCAAATCGACGGAGGCTTTTACTGCCTGGCAGCATTTGAGGCTAACACTACCGTTCTCGACGTGGAGAAAGCACTGATTTGGAATCCCAGGCTACTTTTATTGCACCCGCCTGCTGCAAAAAATTGAAATTTTTTACACCACGACATCCACGGGCGAGATCCATATAGGACCTACATTTACTACTTCATTCAAGTGCTCCTAGATTGATGTGATAGAGAGTGAAAAAATTGGACTTTGAAGGTAAATAAGGACCAAGCCAAAATACATATACGACATAGCAACCCTCTTTTTGGCTCGCCGACCGACAGTCTAATGGTTTGGTTTAAAATATTCCACTTCTTGTGGTGCTGGGATAGTGACCAATTTCTGAGGGACCTGAATGATATAAGAGTAGGACAAGAAACTGGGATCACAAAACCATAGGAAGCCCTTATGCTTAGAAAACATCCGCTCGGGCGGTGCTCCGGGGGAGTGAGGGAGTAAGGAAATGGCTGTCTTAAAGTAATCAAAGCGTGTAGCTGACTTGTATTAATGAGATTCACCAATCATTTTACATGGGAGTCAATGTCCCCTATTTATAGCTCTCGAATACCGAGAATGATACTTTGCATTTTACCCTTGGAATATTCCTAAGATGCCCCTGATTGATCTCTGATGCCATCGGGGACTCAACTGTCTTTCTCTTGTAGGAACCGCCTTCTTTGCTGGGCCCGAGTGCGGCCCATTTGCTGTTCAGTCCAACGGGGAGAAGTTGTGCTAGGTTTTGCCTCCCGGCAAAAACCTCCGCCCCTTCCGCCAGGTGGCGCGGCCTTCGTCGCCTAGCCGTGGAGCCCTTCCGGATCTCCGCGTTGGGACCTCTCGCTTTGGACAGCCTTCGCCCGAGACGCATGTTGAATCGGAGATTGTCGCGCTGTAAGGCAGGAATGAAGACCCGCCGCCGCCTCGGGGGGGCCTTCGCCTGTCTGTAGAAAGAACTAGAAATCAAAGTGAGCGGTTAGTCTCGCTGGGGTTTGGCATTACCTCCGCCATCTGCCAGGACCATGTCCCAACACAAAGCACCATGTGGACTAACATATAAATCTAATTTATTCTATGTGAAATTCGCACATATTACTTCAAATAACAATTACACTAAGAATATTAAATTCATATTAGTCTTCAAGCTAACAAATTAATCACTAACCACTTAATTTAACTGGAATTAAAACTTAATGCACCACCACCACTAGTACTATCAATACTTTGGGATATGAATTTAAAAGATAAACATATCGCGTCTCCTTGACAATGACGGTATGTTGATATGTCGATGTAGTGCATATTAGAAGCCGATAGAGATAGCAGATCTGTTTCGATAACAAAGTTGGGGATGTCGACGTCGTCGAAGTAGTCGCAGCGGAACATCTTCGGTAGGAGCGACGGTGTCGAAGATCGGCGGCGGCTTTAACATCGATGTCAACGAAAAGCTTGTCATGATGATAACATGTTATAAAACATGTTGCCAGCCGTTATAACCTCCTCTCTCCGTCTCTCATGATCACACACTAGACGAAAAAAAATAGTAGAACAAGATATTGGTAATTACAATCCCACGTATATATAGTTGTTAAGGTCTAAGCGTTTTGTACAAACGGACTAGTAGGATTATAATTCCTCATCCTTTTCTTGTAGGATAAAGGCTTGTAGTATGTTTTACAGATGACACGAGAGCCGTTTCGAGAGGGGGCAGGCCGACTCCGTTACTGCTCGTGACTCGCAAGGTAGGCATCCTGTACTCATGTCGGAGTGTCATCCATCCACCAATATAAAATCAATCAACCACCCGCGCGAGACGACGAGTTTTTGGTTCCGACGACGAGTTCTCGTCTCGCCTCGAGGCTCGATCACGGATCGGCAGCTCGTCTCGGGAAGCCCGGCGGCCGGGAACATGGAGCAGGTGCCTCGAGACGTGGTAGCGGACGTGCTAGCCCTGCTGCCGCCGCGCACCCTGGCCGTGTCGCGCTGCGTCTGCAGGGAGTGGCGTGACGTCGTGGACGAGGACGCGCGCTGCCAGCTGCAGCTGCGCCTGCGCACGGACCTCCTCCCGGTCTCGGTGGCCGGCATCTTCTTCATGACCAATGATCCCGGTCCCCGGAATTCTTCGTCCGGCCCTCGATGGCTCGTAAGATCGCCAGCCATCTCCCAAGCTACTTGGAGATGGATAAAGACCATCACGGCCACTCTCTCGCACCAATCTCGGATTGCTGCAATGGTCTTATCCTGTTCGAGCATCACGTGGTCAACCCAGCGACGAGGCAATGGATGCGCTTGCCGCCTTATCCAGCCTTGCCTGAGGAATATGAAAATCGGTACCTTGTGTTTGATCCCACTTTATCGCCACATTTTGAGGTGTTTTCGATGAAAGATCCACCTGATTACAAGGACGAGTCATCCATGTTAGTACATATTTACTCATCTAGCACACAGAGGTGGGAGGAGAGGACTCTTCTTCGTGAGGAGCAACACACAACAACTAGTGCCAATGTAGTATGGTCAAAATTGGATTGCGGATGGTGGCATGCTGTCTACTGGCATGGAGCACTCTACGTGTACTGGATGTTAAATTTCATTACCAGGTAAGTAGCTAAATACTCATGGTATGTTTAGTTTATTTTAGTTTAATTGTTTCATAAAGTGATTCTTTTCAATATTGCAGGATAAACGTGTCCACTAATAAGTACCAATTAATTAACCTGCCGTCTGACATTAACTCGACAATGTACAATGATCAATTCCGTCTTGGAAAGTCAGTGGGTGGGGTACATCTTGCGGTGGCTCGTCAGCAGGGACTCCAAATTTGGTTCTTAGATGAGTCTAGTAGCAAGACGGAGTGGGTATTGAAGCATGTCGCCAGGCACGGATTCCGTCACGATCAAACTGATAGGTCATGGATTTTACAACGTGGTCCCTATGGCTACGATGATGATCAAGAAGAAAACAGCAAAACAACAAAAAGGAGGATTCTGATTGGGACTCTGATGCTGACGATGCAACTGACATTGATCTTGCAAATTACTCTTGCCCATATAGTATTGAAGTACTTGGATTCCATCCCTTCAGGGATATTGTCTTCTTGGTTTTGTCGAGGCAAGTCGTGGCTTATTATTTTAATAGCTCAAAGATTCAACATTTGGGAGAGTCACGTCGAGACCCTAATGAGATCATAGAGCAGGGGTTTCATATACACACCTACTTGGATTGGAGAGTTGCCAGGGGCCAATTATCTAGTAAGAAAAAGAAACGAGGAAAATGCCTTGCATGGTAAGGATTATTAGTGTACGGAGTATGTTGTTGTATGCATCAGAATTCAGCAGTCGCCATTCTGATGATCCACCGGAAGCAGAGAATATATATGATTGATTTTTTTTAACTCATTTTATAGTATTGTACATATGAAAATTTAGGATTAATGTTAAGAGAACAATTGGTTTTGCAAATAATATTGTACTGAAATACATAGAATTACCTCAAGATTATTCTTCTTCCAATTTACAGCCAGAATCACAAAGGCGTTTGAACCCGCACCCGCATGGTTTGGGATTTTGGGTTGGTTCATGTCTTGCGTTGCCACGTCCTAGCTAGGCAGGTTGAAAGGGCTTGGTAAATGGCTTCATTGGTGTTTTTGAGTAAAATGTACCTAGCACATGATGACATGAACGTGGTCATTTACCAGATATAGAAGAAAAGACAGTACACTACTGTAGTTCCTCGGCTCAACGCGAGCGGCATCTCCGCATCAGCGAGCGCCTCCGGGACGGCAGCAGTCTTGCGGCTGGAGGTGGCGGCTCGAGACGCGCGGCCAGGGTCCCTTATGACGACCTCGCTGCCGACCAGCTTGGCTGCCACCAGGCCCACCATCATTGGCTGCTGCTGGGTCAGTGTTGAGCTACAACATTGGCAAGGATGCAATGCCTGCCTTCACCTACGAGGAGCACCGAGCTTCGCAAGGCCACGACGGAACCGCGATTTGGTCACGGCAGTGCGATTTGGCAAGGCCACGACGGAACCACGATTTGGATTGGGTTGGGTTATTTGCTTCAGTTTTTCGGATTGGGTTGGGTTTGAAAAACAGTCTCACAGCCTGCTAGTCGGGGTGAGTTTAGAACCATTAGCAGGACGACTGACCAGTGCGACTGAAAAACAGTGTGCAGCATGCATGGACCGTTGCGAAGGCGAGCCAAGTAGCGTTGTGCGGTTACAGTACCACGTCTAGACAAAAGCATGTTGCCCAACGAAGCAAAGCTAAACCATGCCCTTATTACCAAATTTACAGTACACTACATGAACGAGATCCTTTGACCGTTGTGCGGTTACGGTATCACATCAGAGCATTCTAATAAAGCATGTTAAGTGACCTTATTCTTCTTATTCTTCTTCTTTTTCTTCCTCCTCTCCGCCGCCTCCACAATCTCCTCCTCATTCCTGGATGTCGTCTCTGAAGTGTTGTCCACTGCTAGCGGTGCCTGGCCAGGGACAGAGGGAAGCTGGCTCTCGATGCACGTTTTGATTTTTTCCTCCACTGATTGCGTAGCGACGACCATTGCTTTTGCCACGGTACTTCCGTGGCCCTCTAATGTGCTGCAAACAAACAAAAAAATTAATTGGACACTCCGTAAGATAGAGAACTGATTAGACAACTACAATTTAATTAGACACCTAATTAATTAAGTCTTTTTATTTATACCTTCCATTTTGCGCGCACGATATTTGCTAAAATACCGTGCAGCGCGTCTTGCACCCATCTAAAAAACAAACCTAGTAGAGTGAGCACCACCTCAATCACTTCAAGGACAAGCAGGGCTACTCCTTTTTTCCATGGTGATGGCGGCAATCTGGTAGGATCGGGTCGCTACAAATCATATGTGAAAACATATGATAAATATTGGGTTTGTTGCAACAATAATAGTGTTGTTAAACTCGGTGGCTCTCCTAGACTTTCCTCATATGTAAGTTATACAATTTTCTATTTTATGCATATGAGTATTATTTATGTGTTGATTAGCATATGTCAAATTGTTTGTTTTAATAAGAAGGCGTTGTTTGTTTTTAGGTCGAATTGTTTAATGATAAGAAGTTTATATGTCATCTTGTAGGCTATGTACTATGTTACATGAGGTAGTTTGATTTTTTTCATGCATGTGTCCTTAACAAAATGAGGGGAGCAAAAAGAAGGCTATTAGATGGATCATATGAGTTAAAACTTCATTATGAATTCCTTTCTAAATAGCCCTCTTGGGTCTCTATTTATACAAGCCCGTAGTTTTCTTTAGGCCTAAAATGCCCCTCAAATCACTCTTAACCAACCTTTCTGGCCACTTTTTAAACAAAAAAATTAGACATGAATTTTTTTAACTTAACGCACCTAATCCATCCAATACTAGGTTGCCACCTCCCTCAGTTACCGCCTGCCAGGTGTGGTCCTAGGGTTTAGGGGGACGCCATTTTTGGCCTTCTCTTTGCCACTTCACTCGCGGTCCTTTTGTTCATCCCAGGCAAAAGCCTAAGGATCACCTTACCTATAAGGATAGAAAACCTCGTGGAATATAGGGTGACAATGACTGAGTGCTCTCCCTTTTCACAATACTCCTGAATGTTCTCTAATAGGCGAACAACAAACCTGAACATGTTAATGAATGCTAGACTTGGACTAAGGGGCAGAAGGTGACTAGGAGGTGTCAAACCGTTGGGTTGACCCCCCTCCCAATGTCTTGCTTAGCTTAAGAGAAATCGATGTGAATACTAGGAATGCATTCTTTTTATTGATGCTTAGTGTTGGGTGAAAAGGGGATGCGATCTTTGAATCAGATTTTACTTGGTAGAATTTTTGGGAGTCTTAGCTCGGGGTTAAGAGTTTGGCATAAATTCAACTTTGCTTATATTTACTTCGTAGAGAATCACAAGGAAGAAGTGCCGCAAGAACTTCGATTTTGTAATTGGCCAGTGTTCTTTATTCCGTTTTTTTTTTTTTTTGTGGTTGAGGGCGGAGTCTTCTCCACAAGAATATGAACTGAGTTGGTAATGACAAGTGATTGTGGTACGGGATGCGAAGATAAACCAAAAAAAATCTGGATTTGTTTGTTGCTCCTGTTGTTGCAACGTATGTGTAATTAGCTAGTAATAACTTAATAATAAAGAATAAAGCCACTTTTTATTTATTTGAGGAAAAAATACTCTTACCTTGTAAGGACAATAAAGAAACGACTTGTTATTTCACCATGACTTTGTTGGCATTAACATGTCCTATTGTATAGATATCTCTTTGTGCTTCTGGTTTATAATTAGTTACTAGTTTATAGCGCGCGCGTTCGCGCGCGAGAGTGGCCGCCCGCATGTGTCTACGTCTCGCGTCGTAAGAGACACTATAAGGTTCAGGGCACACGATCGGTGCAGCACAGAATAGATCGACAGGTGGTGTTATCGTCTACCAAAGAAGCGTGCCGGCAAACATCATATGGGTAGACCAAAACAGAGACAAACAGGCTTAATGAAAAGAGCGGGTTCCAATGGTTGTGTCGATGTCCACAACAACAGTTCGATTCGATGTTCGATGTCTTGGACCGGATAACGTTCGACGGTTCAGAGAAGGTGTGGCCCGTAGGGTTCTTTGTCGCGCCATAGCAACACCGCCATCGGATGCCCAATCGAAGTTCTTCTAAATCGAAATGCAAGAGTCATTAAACTACATAGTCATTCCTGCCTATACAATAATATATGCCCCGAGGCATAAATCATCGTTGAATAATATATGCCCGTGCATAAATCGTTAGCTCGTTCGTCGGTCAATGGGTGTGCGACGATGATGGCGCAAAAAGCAAAAAAGAGTGAGTCTTCTCTCGGACGCTATCTGTGCAGCGACCGTCCACCAAAAGAGTTGCGTGGTTAAGAGACCTACAAAGAAGTGTTTTACGTTAAATAGATGCAAAGCGCAGGCCACCAATGTGCGTAGGGGAAATGTAGGTTTGAAGAATCCCCACCTTATCTAGCCACTTTTACGGACCGAGCGAGAACCTCGACGAGCCCTCTTGTTGTTCTCGGGAACTTTGGCCCCGCGAGCTATTGTTGCAAGTAAGAAAATAACCGAACGACCCATGAGCACAGAGCACCGCATGATAAATCCTTGTTCATTAAGGGTTTTCTACCATTCTTTGATTTATTGCACGCGAGCAGCCATGAGCACAGAGCGTAGAGCACAGAGCAATCATGAGAGAGAGCAGAGAGCACAGAGCAATCATGAGCGAGAGCGAGAGAGCACAGAGTAGCCATGAGCACGAGTAGCCATGAGCACAAAGAAATGTCTTTATTATGGAAGGTTTCAAAATAGCTCAACCGTGCGGCTCTACTA
Organism: Hyparrhenia diplandra; assembly: GCA_015847255.1. Taxonomy (NCBI): domain Eukaryota; kingdom Viridiplantae; phylum Streptophyta; class Magnoliopsida; order Poales; family Poaceae; genus Hyparrhenia; species Hyparrhenia diplandra. Next base: position 32,259 of record JADLZK010012940.1, read on the forward strand.
TATTAAGCATTTATCACAAATAGTTCATTTCAAATGAGCATCTATTTTTCTATGTAAGTATCACCAACACATTGCATCACGAAAGATACTGCAAAGTAACCTACCCATGCATTCAATTAGAAAGTAAAAATGTAAATGTAAATACGACACGTAGTGAGGATGCAAAATATAAATAATCAGCTGTTGAATGATAGGCACCAATAGCAGGAATTTTTTTGGAAAACAAAGTGACCATGTGATAGTTACGGCCAGCAAAGACTCAACACACATATAGCTTGCATGCTTTTCAGGGGAAACTACAATTGCCCAAAAAAAAAAACAGCTGTCCTGTAGGGGCATGCATTTTAACTAACATTTGCAACTCAACTATAACCATATGATTTGAATGCAGAGTATGAAAAAATCAGGTGAGGCTATGAAGCCTGAAGAGAAAAGTTAATGGAACAGGTAGGCAGTCGTGATCACAGAACAGGTAATCAGAGGAATGGTCCTTGCAACGTACCTCTTAGACATGGTGTGTGCAGGATCATCAAGCAGGGACTCAGCATCTGGGCTTCCATTGTTCAAGCTGTCTTCTGTGAGATCATCCTACAACAGAAATCAGAATGTTGTCAGTTAAATAGGCATGGCTTTAGGATAAGGATCTTGGGTTGTTTATGGAGCTGTTTAACGACACAGGGTGGTAACGTAACACTCTAAAAGGGAAATAGTGGCATGCCTGCTCTTCATGTTCCTCATCCGAGGTGAACTCAAGCCTCTTTCGAGCAGTGGACTCCGATCCTTTGCCTAACTTGCCACTGCACAAAGGCATTCAGAATTGAGACGTCGTGGAGAAATGTTACATTCCTTTGTTTTCTACAAGGAAGAGGAAGTTACCTTGTCTTCTCAGCTGTTGCTGGTATCTTGTCAGTGTTAGTGGCTGATTATTCACCGATGGTGGGTCGCTGGTCTGAGAAGTCGAAGCAGGTGTCTATAATAAAAACACACTTGAGACATTTGAGGAAAATAGAGCTGAGCTTCTGAGTTTCTATAAACGTAAAAGGAAGTGGTGTCTTACAATTGTAAGCAGCAGGGAAGAGAGTGCACCATCAGGCTTGTTTGGAAGGCGAACGCTTGTTTGGAAGGCGAACGCTGTAGGCCTCTGAAACCTCAACCAGCAGTCCAGTTGCATCTGAAGAGGGAGTCATATTAGTACAGGAGTTAGATCAAAGATGAAGAAATACTGACTATAAAGGAAGGAAATCTATAAGGACATCTCAAAAGAGCGCTCGGAAGTATATAGGCTGTGCAACAAAGAAAACAGACTGAATATCTGGTCACAGGCCTGCTCATCAAGAAGAACAAGATCAGTATGCTTGATCGGGCCATCATTAAGAAAAGAGTCATGAAACAGGAACTGACGGCAGGCTTGAGGAGTATGGGTACGTTGGCTTGAGGAGTTTTCCTGGCATCTACCTGAAGGTCCTGAACAGCGTCCAAAGCCACGTTTCCAGAACTGACGGCAGCAACTACATTGATTATCAGAGTTGCTACGTTGAGAGGCAGCTGGATTTGTATAAACTTTTGTATGTTGGCATACACCAAACGGACTCATCTGACAACCTCAAGCCGCAAACACCATGAACTATAGTCACAGAGACTAACAAGAAAAGATAGACAGTTAACTCACCGTCACGACTGATGCGAAATTGTAATCCAAGATAATAATATCAGCACTCTCCTTGGCAACTTCAGTTCCCTGAATGCTCATCGATAGATCAATATATGCCTACAACTGCAAGTTTCAGAATTTGTTTAGTAGTACCAAAAGATGCTTCCTGAACCTTTATGGGACACGAAAATAAACATGTGTTAGTCAATATTAGGAGCATATAATATTAACAAAATTGTGTTAATAAAAAAATAGAGAACCATGCGTAAAAATGAAGCTGATAAAGAAATGCAACATTGAGAATCAAGAAGACGACCTGATATGGCATCATTTCGTTCCCATGCACACCTCTGCTGGAACCATTCGCCGGCTTCAACCTCATATTATCTACGCATGGCTTCATTTTTTGTTTGTTTTCCGCAGAAAAATCACTCAAGAAAGGGAGGATCTCTCTGTGCGAAATAAAAATAAATATCTTGGGCGTGCCAGTGTACTAAAGTACACAAAAGAAATAAATAGAGGGAACACAAACTTTATTCATATTTAAGGAAAATACAAATATATGTTCCCGATACAAATGTAAGCTCCTTAGATAGCCGTCTAGCGGCAATCCGACATAGGCGATGTAGTCTTCATGGTTCCTAGGGCCTCGAAAGCTCCTAGTTAATTACCCCGTGATTAAGATCACGGAGCACCTCCGATTAAGCTGCTGTAGTCGTCGTCGTCGATCGTCGCTTCACGTCTCCATGCATGTGTGTTGGTGTAGATGGATTGGCGTCGGCGTATCCATGGCCTCGTCGGTCATGAGCCGGTAGAACGTGGCTAGAGCATTAGCCACGCCGCCTGTGTCGTTCGCCTCGTCGGTGTCGAACGACACATGGGTTGTAGTGGTAGCGACACTTGCATGGTTGATGTAGCTTGGATTGGCTTGGACTTCCTCGGCAGCATTGTCGTGGTACCCCGTGGACTTGATCATGTAGAGTAGTCGTAGTGGATGAAGACTTGCGCTTGACACGGTAGATGATCGGCATGTCAGCATGCCGAACTTGGACGTCGATGTACACGGCACTTGACTTGACGTAGATGACGTAGACGCGCGTAGGGGCATGACTTGAACGTGCATGCCAGCACGTGGTGCAGTTGAAGTTGTAGTAGTTGATGGAGACTTCACTCGCACATGTTGTCCGCCTTGTCAGCATGGGCTGGTGCGTAGTGGTGGTAGTAGCTGAAGCTCGTGTGTGTTCTGGGTCAACGCCGTCGTCGGGGTCGATGGCATCTATGATCATCGGCGTCTATGATCATCCTCTCCATACGTCCTGCACATAAGATAGAATACGAAAGAGACTAGAGAGATTAATTAAGTATTACATCACCGCCATTAGTCAGTCATGGCTGGCACGCTTCATTGTACAGGAGGATCGGCTCCTCTCCTCGTGACGGCCTGGCCGGCCAGAGTCAGCATCATCGCTGACAAGCTGCCCGTCGAAGAGGTGCTAGGTGGACACCGGGCAGATGGTGCTCATCAGTGCACTCGCCGGTGGTGTCACCAAAGGTGCGTTCGGTCGCCGGCTTTCGATAGCGCTGTGAACGCTGTTGGTGGTGCATGGTAGCCGGGGCAGGGGCGTCATGCGGATGCATCACGTAGATGCACTCGGCTTGCCTGCATGCGCATGCACGGCCTCGTCGTTTTGGCCTTGATTGCATCCTGGCCTTGCCAGCAAGCGGAAGCCTGCCAGTTTGAGACGCGATGATTCTCGCAGTCTGGCTCAGGGAACGGACGTGCAGCCTTCTCAGGAAGGCTGGCCAGATCGGCGTTGGTATTGGTGGACTGCCAAGACGCGCTTCTCACTCGGCTTGCCGGCAACGTGTACATACGTCGTCTGCCTTGCCATGGCGTGGTGGCGATCTCATCTAATGGATGGTACTGGTAGGCCATCTGCCGGGGTCTCCTTGCCGCTCGACGTGGTGGTGCACATTGGGACGTGTGGAACCATCTTGAGGCGATCCAAGCGTCATCTTGGAGCTATATGGACGGAGGGAGTCGTCTTGACACACACATCGCATGGCGGTAGCGACTGGCTTGATGCACCTCGATGATGCGGCCACGGCGGTTGTCCTTCGTGGTGATCGGCTGGCCCTCATCTCCGGCAGGCGCAGAGAACTGCAGGCTGCAGCACCGCTCGGCCACCAGCGGCGCGGCACCTTGGTGAAGCCAGGGCGCTCACGAGTTGCTGCGCTCCGTGATCCTCCGTCGTCGTCAGCTCCGTGCTCCTGATGGATGGCGCCGTGGGGGCGGCTGATCCAATGAGCCGGGCGTCCTCCAGCCATGTCGTGGTGCATGCAGGCAAACAGCTGCAGACGAGGCCGTCCAAACGTTGAGCCGGGCGTCCTTCAGCGTTGGCCGGATTTGGATCTTGTCGACAGCTTCATCTAGCGGAGGCTGCCTGTCTACCGTCTGGGCGCCTGGTAGAGATGCCTTCGACTGCTCCGGTGATTGAATCGGCCAGGCGTCCTCCATCCATGTTGACGATGGCCGGCGTAGCGGTGTAGATCAGGTCGTGGACAAAGCCATCGCCCTTGGGTCCTCCGGATACATGACGCCGGCCGTGCCGGCCTGGATGCTCGTCGTCCTTCCCGTTCAAGGGCGCCTGGGTGCTCCTCCGGCCGGCGGCGATGCGAGACGATGGTTGCGGACGTGCATTCCCTGCTCTCGGCAGCCTGACGGCGCCTCGATGCCAGTGTGTTCAGGTCCTCCCTGGATGGAGCCTGGGTGCCTCTTTATATAGGCTGAGCATTAGGGTTGAGGGGCAGGCCGGTTGCCGCACGGGCGCCGCCAGGAGTTTGTTGTTGAGCGCCGAGATATCAGCGTGCGTACTTATCTCTTCGTACGTCAAATTAGACTCATGTTTATCCACGTGCTCAATCAAAATATCTTTAGAAGAAAAATATCTTGGCCATGTGCACCTGATAATGCTTCGTGAAAACCCCGTCCTTCGATTAGCTAGCCACTCTATCGTAAGGTCCCTGACATGTGGACTCAATCGTAGTGGCCTGCTATTTGGAACAAACAACAATACATGTATATATGTACACGTATATATCTGGTTCGCTAATTCGCACACGATGTGCTTAGCTGATGATTAAATCACGTACTTGCCGCATTGGCCTAGCTGGTGTACAATTATACAGAAAATACGTGTCACAGAACGGCGTACATACGAGTACTACGGCCGGTTCTGAACGTACGCGAGTGCACATACACATCGTAGCAGCACTTGCTAGCTTCTTTGTTTGCCAAAACCTTCACGTACGACGTGGTTATTAGCTTTCTTTACATGCATGCAAGGGCAAGTGTATATGCATATACACCCTGCTAAGCTTAAAAGCCTTGCTAGCTTCTTAGCTTTGTGTCCTTGCCTAGCTTTACCAATACGTAATACATCCATATATGTGTATATATAGATTTTATTCTAACGAAAATCCATCAAACACGCATATACTTAGGTTCTAGAATATTCTAGACCACGTACTGAGTCGTGTCAAGCCAAAATATACATGACTTGGGCCGGCGTACGTACACATCATACAACGACTTTCAGCCGTATACGTGTACGTATATGTATTGTAGTTGCACTTGTCCTTTATCCGACCGAGGTACATGCAACGTGCATGACCCTGCAACTTTCATAGTTATTAGCCCATGAAGCACATATATGCGTATATGCACTCTTGTTAGCTCATTAGCTTCACGTCGAGATGCATGACATCATGCATGGTGAGGCATGTATATATGTATATATAGTGTTGCAACACATGCACACAAACTTCAGTTAGCTTCTTAGCTTGCACGTTCGTGTCTATCAGTATATGACAAGCGTATATGTATATACGTCTTTGCATATATATATTTTACTCTTGATGACATACACTAATATATATGGATTTTATTAGTACAAAAATCCATCAAACACCAAGCCAGGCATACACGAGTGCGGACATGGACGCCACGCTTGCTAGCTTCCTTTTCCAGCAAATGCAAACTAGAGAAGATTTTTGGTACAAAAATCTCGTCAAACATTGTTCCCCATCCATCAGAATGCACAACTCAGATACGCAAGCACAGCTTCATCGGCACACAATTGAGGCACGATGATTCACCCAAAAAAGACCCTAAAAATCGACCAGAAAAAAAGCCTTATCAGCCAAGTGTAGGGTTCATGAGCTTAAAAACTGACCAAAACAAACATAGCAAAAGTAGGCTGATCGAAAAGCGAAGGGCACAGCTATTTTTCTGAACTTAGTCGGCAGAATTCAGGTTAATATCAATTCATGTGGGCTGGAGGTGCTAGAAAGGACATCTAATTGAAATAAAGAGTTGGTTCTATATTTTTTGACAGCAAATCTAATGATACAAAACCATATTATCATGGTACTATCTCTGACATGACAGAATCGTGAAGCAATAATAAGTTTCGAAAGTTATTCAGTTCTAGCTGACTGAATACAAATCGACACTATTTGCCATATGCATTCATACAAATAAGCTCTAAGATTCTATAATCATATTGCCACATAGTTCCATGGACACAGTAAATTGTATGGCAAATCAAGCAACATGTGCTTCAACTATCAACTTGTCAATATACAGATCATGTGTACTTCTGTTATCAGTCATACAAACATAGCACAATCCAATTGACAGTGACAGAGACACATAGCACAATCCAATAGACAGTGACAGAGACGATTCTTCACGTGCATTCAATCCCTTTTGCTCATGATTTTACAACCAGTCAAACTGATATAGAAATCAAAAGTCTATTCCCATGCCTAAATGCTATATTAGCCCTGATACAAGCATAGTTTTTAGCATCTTGACATCCCAAATGAATTCTACTTCACTTATGAATCGCTGAAACGGATATGTGCGAATCGACCCGAAACAAAAATTTACGGCCACAATAGCTGAAACAGAAAGCGGAGGATGTTTGGTTTCAGTTATGACAAAAAACTGAAATCCGAAAATAAACTCCCACATACACTCAGCAGACGAACATAATAACCTCGAAAAGAGGCAAAGGCAATACCTCATCCGCTCGTGCTGTAGATTTTCAGAAGCCACCAGAAGTTCCCAGCTACAATGGAGCAAGTAATAGCCATCATTTTTAACCATGTAAATTTTGAAGTAGTGATCATGCTCTGTCTTAATTAAAACCCATCAGAGGCAATGAAGAAAACTGAGAATGGAAAACTGAAAACTGGTAGGGCTTCAAAAACTCAGGAGGTGCAAATAAGCAAGCATTGTGCACACAGACAAGCTGTTCCATAGCAGGTGCCCAGCCTATGTAAAAAAGGATGCAACAGGCATTCCTCAAACATCTTGAAGGCAATTTCCCAAATATTCTACCTACAGAGCATATATTAGTAGCTATCCAACACATGTAAATGCAATCAACGGAGAGAAGCACACATCTTCCGTTTCAGGATTGTCACTTTGCTGATGGGAAATCATTTACCACCAACCGGTTTCCACAATATGGAACCTAATTTTGCTTTAGCCCCATGCTATAAAAAGGCAGTCGAGAGATCCATCAAGAAGGACAAGAGGTAACTATTTTTTCCATGTATAATCAGAGGTTTTTACTAACCTGTGCATAGCAGCTCTCTTTTCAAAGCTAACCAAGGCAGTAAGAATATGTTAAGAACTAATGCATTAGCCAAGTAATTTCACCTTATCACACATAACGAAATATGGTAAAGACAACTGAAGCATTATCCAAGTAATTTCACCTTATCATACACGGAAGAACGCAGAAAAGGGATGCCTGCTCTCACCCGCAGTTTGGATGAATGGAACGGAGCTCGAGACGGCGGTACCCGCTTCCTCTGTATTCACGCTGGGGCGCCACGCCGTGCCGGGATCCACTGCGTGCTGGAGCTTCGCATAGCGCCAAGTCAAGGCCCGCACTTCCTCGTGCCGTCACACACGCTTGGCCGGGGCGCGCGCTTGCCGTCCGACCTTGCCGGGTCCATCGCGCCACCGCGAACGGCCGCCCTAGCCGGGCTCAGGCCTCCACGCCGGGTGTGCGCGGCGCTGCTGGACCCCCGCCGGCCCGGTGGCCTGCTAGGGGCTCTCGGGCCTCCGACGGGAGGGGTTGGCGCCCGTCGAGGCCACCGCGCCGCCCTTTTTGGGCCTGCTCGCCCCGAGCCACCGCGCCCGGGCTTGCTCTTGCCGTGAGGAAAGGTGAGGTCGCCCGTCTTGAGGGCGGGAGGCCCACCACGCCGCCGCCCGCGGGCCTTGGGACGGCGGCGCGACCAGCCCACCCACCGCCGAGTGAGGGAGGAGAGGTGGAGGGAGAGAGAGGCTAGCGCCGGGGCTTCCTCGCCGGGAGCGTGTGCCCGAGGCCCGCCCCTAGCCGCCGAGAGGATGGTGAGGGGTGAGTGCAAAGAGCTAGGGTTGGAGGGATGGAGCCCGCCCGTATATATTCAGCATGGGTGGTGACAGCTGCACCGGTCGATCTTCAAATCGAATGGCCCAAAAATTTTGCCACCGCGGGCCCGCGGCCAGGGCGGCGGCGGCCTGGTAGTCTCATCTTTCTACATGTTAAAGTTATGATAGGTTGTTGCATCTATGGATTGGCCAGAGAAGTTTAAGTTTCAAAGCACAAGTGCTTCGTGTCTTCTCAAGGTCATGGGGAATAAAGAGATCATATATAGCTGATCTTTTCAAGAGAAGGATACTGACTTCTTACTTATGATAGCTGATCCCTTGGACTTGTTCACGGTGGAATGATCAGGCATGCTGCACATCTTAGTTATGTTACTAATTTGTTGTTCTTCCGACAAACGACCTTTCCATTTTTTTGAAAAAAAAGTCATTCAAGGGAATGTTGTAGAGTAGTGTGAGTCGTGGAAAGTTGTAAATAAGGAGGCTTCAAACTCTTTTTGTAATTTTTTTCTTTTATTCGTCTAATAAAATTTGTGGCAAAGCTTTT